>JAPYZF010000314.1:0-90947 GCA_030523045.1 Meteorus cinctellus | reverse complement strand
TTGTTGCATCAAGAGCTTACTTGAAACTTCATCGAGTGCGGCAAGCGCATGTTTTGTTTAATTTTAAAACAATTTATTTTCTACGAATAAAAATGATGGTGAAAACAATATTTACACAAGAGAATGAAAAAAAAAAGAAGAAACGACTGATATATAAATATATATATTTTTATGCAAACAATGGATAAATAGAACCTGTGGGTGTCAAGAAATTGCAAACTGCACAGTAAACCAAATGAAATCTGATGTTTTTCCTATAATGATAGCGAATATATATTTACGTTCAAATATAGATATAAACACCATGCAATGTTTTTCTGTGTCACTTATTTTCTTTTACGAGTTTCTGTTTCTTTACATACGATACCGATTGGAAAAAAAATAAAATACAAAAATGGAGCAGAAGAAAAATGAATGAAAAAGAAAAAAAAACTCACGTGTAACCGAGTTTAATACGAATTTGAACTCCAGTGAACTTTTCGATTTGCACTCATGCAATTCGTTGCGACATATAACAAATTACATAGCACCTTTTATTCTTTATTTTATTCCATGTGGAATCGAAACAACAAAATATTTATATCTATATTGCTCCAGTGTGAATTTTGTGTTGATTTATTTGTGATAATTTTTTTGATTTGTTTTTTTTTTCAGCGATTTCGTTTACACACGTGAAAGCTTCTTTCGTGCTTGTCCGGATCTCTAAAGCTCATTGGTATATATACCCACATCCACTGAGTCGCGTAATTCCAACGGAATCAAAGTGTACTCGCTCGGAAGAAATCGAAACCTTTCCCTATCCTTTCGCAAGCTCAATCTCTACACTATCTCACTCTATTTCACATTTTCGTTCTCTGTTTATTCGATTCGTTTGGTAGCAATGTGCTATTAGACGAGAGCAAAGCATCACCTGGTATATACGACAACATTAAAATTGAATTACAGCTTTATATCCATGTGTTTTGGAGAAAAAATAAGAGAGACATTTTCATTCAATTATTTATGGAATCAATTTGTGATAATAAAAGTGTATGGATGGACAAAAAATAGTGAGTTGATGGGGGAAATATTAAGAAATTTTGTCTTGGAAATTTTGAATACGATGACAGGTTAAAATATTGTAAAAAGAAGGGCCATTTTCCTGGAGGGCATTTTGAAATGAGTTTCTTTAAGCCGCCTAGAGTTACAGGCGTTTTTTTTCTCTTCTTGTTCGTATATGTTTGAAGAGAAAAAGTAAATATAGATGTGAATATATTGTGAGATTTTACAAGTCGCAAAAGGATGTGACAAGAAAGTGAAGTGAGAAAATATACATGAAACGAGTTGGAAGAGTAAAAAAAAAGAATGAGAAAATAAGAAAAATCAAGGGAAGTAATTGTAAATGTAGACAGTTGAGAAAATAGTAGTAGTATACTAGTGTAATAGTGGTTGTCGTGACAGTAGTAGTAATGTGAAAATGGTTACAGAAGTACATGAGACAAACCAGAATGGAGATTTTAAAATGATGCACTTCGTTGGCACACTGCTTGTTTCCTTCTAAAACTGCTGGTGCTAGTGGTGATGTTGTTGCTATTGCTATGTAGATACTGTGACATTTTTCCTTCAGTTGCTCGAGAGAAAGCAACGAGAAAGCTCCTACCCTAATTACCACAATTGCCCCTCATTCATTTCTACTTCTTGTCTTTCTACTCTCTATTTTTCTGCTTGTGGTTTATTAAAGAACAGTGAAGGTGATTAACCCAGAGAATTTGAGATTTTTCCTTTACTCTTTGATAATTTTCATCGTTTAAATAAATTGTAATATAAATAATGTAAATTTACATTAACTTTCTTGTACAATCAACTTTCATTTTCACTATAAAATATATCTAAAAATATTTCAAGAGTAAAAAAAAAGACAACTAATTCATTTTTAACTCAGCTCTCTTCTCAAATAATTAATTCAGAATCTCATGATAACATATCCTCATTCAATAATAAATGAATAAATGAAAAAAAATTATTTCTCCATGTTTATACCAACAGTAATAACATTTGATACCTTATATAATTTAATATATTTACAAACATCCTTCACAAGATCCGTGTGGAATAAAATAACATGTTTTCTCCCAACCGAAGATAACAAACATATACACACTAAGTGAAGTCCAGAAGAATTGACTACAACAATAAATTTATATATATATATATATATTTCTCGCTGTGGCTATGTCTCAAGTCTCGCCTCAAGTATGAAAAGCAAACAAAAAATAAAAAAAGTAAGTAAGAGATAGAGCCGCCTGGGAATTGGCTTGCAATTGTACACGACCAAGTAGATTAAGTTAGTGTATAGTCAGACGTTCTGAGAAATCAATTGAAAAAAAAGGAAAGAAACAAATTAAATGGAATATATAAGAAATAAATTGTACGTTATGATATTGATTTTATATTCAATTTTTCTAAATAACCAATCGCTAAATATTCATTCTTTAAATTTATTTATTCATATACTTTTGCATTTACTCAAACGTTTATTGGTGCATTGCTTTTCTCGTGAGTTTCGTTATATTAACGTGACAAGAACATATTTTTACAAGTAAACTCCAGGGAGTGGACGCAACGACCAGTGGGTATTTATAGCGACTGGTAGCAAGTTTTAAGTTTAAAGTAGGCAGAAAGTTTGTCGGTAAAGCCGACCTAAGTCCTGGGTCATGACAGAGACAGAGGGTGGATGAAAAAGACATGGAAAGAGTAGAGAAAGCAGTGGCAAAAGAAAAAGAGAGAAAGGGCAAGTAGAAGGCGAAGGAAAAAAGTTTGTTGCCAATTTTCAAATGTACCTTTTTTTTTTGCTACCTCAAGTTATTTCTTGCGCTATAAACATTCACCAAGTATATATCATCGTTAATGTTGCGTCTTATGAAAAACTTTTTTTCCAGACACTTCACATTTGAAATTTTTAATTATATATAATAAAAATCGTTGAAATGTTCATTCGAGTAAGAGCAAATTAAAAATATTAACATACTTTTCTATCTTCATTTTCTTTCATTTCTTCTTATATTTATTAAATTTCGCATTCTGTCTTCCTTCAATCAGTTGTTTATAATGTCTATGATCCTGTGATAAAATATATACTTTGAAAATTGAGTAAATAAATTTTAACGATGATAGAAAAAAAGACAAAGATCAACACGAATCTTCGTACTTTGAACGGTCATAATATTCTTCACAGAAACTTCGCTTCCTAATATTAATTCCACACTGGTGCACACAGCAAAACCGCAATAATTACATTCCCTGAAGCGAGACAAAGGGTGAAGGGGTTGATATTGCCCAAAGAGGAAAGACGCCATTGTGGAAAGTGCAATGGAATAACTTGAAGCCCCACTCAGTGTCTATCTTGATTAGATTCTCAAGATTAATTGCCTGTTCGGTCAAGATATTCAATTCTTAGTGGTGTTTTTATTTTTTTCCTTCTTCCAACAATTTTGTTTCGAGTACAGTTGGAAATTTTCGATATGATATAGTAGATATATAGGCAAGTTTCTAGAGTACTTTTTGGCTCGTATTGGCTCAAGTGACTTCACCCTTTATTTCCCCTTTTTTTTTCATTTTCCCTCATGAGTATTATTGCCCACAGGGAAATTGGAATAAAAGTACGAAGTGATATTGACCCTATTTCCACCCGTTCGATCATAAAAATATTTTTCATAAAAAAAAATTCCAGTAAACCAAATGAAAATGAAGAGAAAAAAGTAACAGAACCAACATCAACTAAAAAAACAGGTGATATGGAAAATAAATTGACCTATAATTTATACATTTGAGTAAATCCAAATATTTATTTAACAAATTAATTGCCAATTGCATTAATCACAATATTGCACGTTAAATACATATTGAATTAATGAATAACTATAATGTGATTATGTGTCAAGCGATATTCAATTGCGAAATTACATTCAATTTCGTTAAACAGCTTTTCAACATCATCACTTTTCTTCTCCACAACCACATCCGTGAACAAGCAGTCACCAATTAATAACGACAATTAATCACTTTATATCTTGTGGTGAGCAAAGCACAGACACAACGATACATATATACGTAGCATACACCGATGTTCGTTGCGGTGGTAACGCGTTGAGCCAACACATAGAAAAGAAGTTATAATGCGCTTGCCAAAAAGAAAAAAATAACTTTTATACACTTTTTTTGATAAAGTGCCCAAAAATTCTTTGTAATTTTCACATCAATTTTATTTTATATGTAACAAATACTAAGAAATTTATTTTCAATTAATTAGCAAAAGAAAAGTGAAGTATCCATCGGACAAGTGCCAATAGTGTGGCCTTAGTGTATAGCCAGTCTAATCTCAACTGTGGGCTACTCTGCTGACGGATAACTGACGTGAGACCAAAGTGTCTTTGAAGGATGCCAGAAATACCAGGTCACCTTTTAGATGTTAGATATGTATACTAAAACATACATAAAGCCTTATCCAAGTAAATAGGATTCTGTTCAAACGGACACTGCAAATATTCGCGAAACATTGAAAAAGATAACATGAAGATCTTGGAGAATGTTGAGGAAAATACCAGAAATTTATACAATGGAATGTTACTGTTAAAATCTAGAATTTTCTAGGACATTAATTTAATTTTTCTGCAATCATCTAAAATACAGAATTATAAATATGAGACACTTTTCTTCTAATGGTGTTTTATTATCAACGTGAATGGCACAGACATTTGGCAATTTTAAGAATTTTGGAATCAGTAAATAGAATGGATAGAAGAAAAAGAATTTTGAAAAGGGTTACTAACATGATAAGCTGAGATAAACAATAATTTGTAGCTATATCTAAACACAACTTTTCTGTTCTGGAATTCGATCCAACTTTACTACTGTGTACAATTGGAATGTTTCCCCTACAAATTAGGATAGTTTCTATTTCAGGGAATTATCACTTTTTCCCATCTGGTCCAGTCAACAAAGCCTAAACTAATGAAAAGGGTTTCTATTCTCCCTTCTCAAGTAAATCCACACAATAATCAAGTTACATTGACTAAGACAATGAACCTTCTACCAAGGATAAAAGTTATATGAGACAAACCACACAGACACCCTAATGTGAAAGAACTAAAAACAATTGCGAACTATCCACCTGTATCATATTGACGTTAACATGCACAAGTTGTTAGAAATAAAATTAATATATATTACTATCATGAAACCAAAACATGAATCCAAGATCCATCAGCAAGATCAGACACACGCGCAAAACAAACACCACAGATGATTCCACCTTATTTTAGTATTTCGAAGCACGAAGATAATAAGAAAAAGAAGAAAAAACAAAAAAAAAGTTTAGCAAAGTTTGTCAGCACATTCAACCTACATTGCTCCCTCTACTGATCCCCCCGTTGTTGGTCCGCCCTTTGACATTACTGTCTCTTGGCTCAACACAGTGTAAATCTACCCACGAACTGCTCTAGAAACTTTGGCTACGAATAACTACGCTGCTACGCTTTCTAGATGTGCGTCGTCCTATTGCATTTGCACTTCTCTTTACCCTTCTCACTCACTTCTGATTCCATTTCATCTCATTTCATTCCATTCCCATAATCTCCTCAACCACGATCTCATATAACGAGCACACATATCTGCCTTCAACACCTTACCCATTCGTCGAGTCACAAAGACTTTGAACTACCTACTAACATTAACATCATAAAATCTATAGCCAGTTTCCTTCGCAAAATCGCATGCAAATTTCCGCTGTGTCACATTAACTCAATAAATCATATTCTCAAACTTCCTCACGTAAATATTCTGTTGTTTATCCCAACGACATCTTCATTAAAATTCACACACTTTGTGATCACTTTAAAAACAACATTTTCAATAAACATTTCCATCCCAAAATAGTAGAACACATCAATTTTTATTAAATAAACCTTCAACGTCAATCAGGTCGTTCCTAAGTTACTAAAATTGGCTTTCCTTAAAACTTACTCGCATTTGTAGAAACTCTATGTGTTTTCCAACATAACAAAACTGCTTATTAAAGTTATTTTAAGGTAATTCTTGTTAGCAATCTGGAAGTTTGCTATCAAATTAGGAAAAAGGGAAGAAAAGCTTTTGTAATTGTCTGGAGAAAATTATACGAATAGTTCACTTTACTATTATAAGAATTTTTCTTTTCGGGATCTGAGACTTATTCAACTTCTCATTCGTGCTAAGAAATAATACACATCTAACAACACCTATCCATTGATTTCCACTTTTTTTCTCTTCTGACAATAACTCTATTTACATCAATACCACACAAAATCTACTAAATAAAAAAACAACCGTAAACAACGAAAAACTAAATTAAAAAATGCATTTTCCTGTCAAAGCAACACAATCCAAATCATAAACGAAATTAAATACATTAAAATTGTTCTCACTTCCACCATAAGCTATTATTATATTAAATATCAGTGAAAATAAAAGTAGTAAATCTCATTGTTGACGTAATGAAATAAAACCTTCGATATAATCTTCCATCTAAAAGAATTTATTTTATCACAAGCTCTCTCTCTCTCTCTCTCTCTCTGAATTCACACAAGTAATCTCTGATATTATTAAAAGGAACCCAGCAAATACCACGCGATGGAGAATAAACGAAGATGATGGATAAAGTAAGAGTAAGTGGAGAGAATGAAGTATAAAGCGAGAGCCTAAGATGAGAGTTCGTATGAAAGTGAAGGATTCTCGTGATTGCTTCTGACCTACGATCCTTTCCAAGGTTTCCAGACGAATGGATCATCTCTTTGAGATACGCTAATCTTGAGGTGGAATGAAATGGGGAAAGAGATCAATAATCCTTAACCGGTGAAGCCTTTCTCTTCTCCCTTATATAACTTATATATACTGTGAATGTAAATTTTCATATATGAAAACTTACTCTCATGAAAGCATTCATCCTTCTCATGACATGGGTTCTGTGCATGTGCTTCCTGCCATCTTCTCACAGACATTTAGTTTATCTTTGTCCGTATATTTAAACATATAAAGTTTCCACTTTCGAATCAAAACCAGCAGTTTCTCCATTGTCCTCTCTCTCTGTATATTCGCATGATATTTTGATAAACATCAAAACCCCTCGGAATATTATTCACCACATACTAATCAACATTTAAGCAGTTTCATTTGAATTTTGTACGAGCATATATGCATGTTTGTGAATAAGGGCATTTGTTTATGATGGATTGCGATTAAATTAATACCCCCTTTCGCGGTGGAATCACTAAATGTATTTACCTTCGGGTATTACACAACATTCATGTATATCGAGTATGTAGAAACTGGAATGTTGATCCATCAAGTATTGTAATTTTAGCTTTTTATTTCGTTATGTCAATACGAATATCCTAATTAATCATCAGTAAATGTTGATATTAAATCATTAACTATCTGAAATGGATGCATTTGTGAACCTTTTGAAGTGCCTTATTTTTATAATGTCACCATTTCTTCAACTACGTCTTTTTATCTTCTACACTCTTCTCATAACACTCCACAGCGATTGTAAACCTCACTGAGTATTGAAATTCCATTAGTAGAATTGGATTTTCTCAGTGAGTAATGTTATCACTGACTAAATTGCATGATTGAACAGTCTTCTGATAGTCAGACATGTTATTGTGTCCTATCTACGATAATATTAATCCTAAAAATTGACCAGTATAAATTCTTTTTCAATTTATAAACTCAACTTGAGAAAAATGAAAAAAAAAAGAAAAAAAACTGCTCAATCTAATAGAAAAACCAACAGAAGAGAATAATTAATTGAAAAATCAGAAGACACTGATGAATTTTACTGTGCATGATTGCAAATAGAATTTTCATGTCAGTATTATAATTACATTCACATCAAGCAATTTACAACTCATCAGAACTTGACAATTAAATGCTCAAATAAACGTACAGCTAGTGAGAATAATTTATAGAAAAAAAATGCTGGTACTTCATGGAGAAATAAAAAATTGAAACCAACTTAATTTCGCAAAACCAGAATAGCAAATCAGTGCAACCTTCTTCATTTTTTCTCTTAGACTAAATCTAACACACCAAAAGAACTCCCCAATAACCATTATATTAAAAACAGATTTCTTTTCAAATAAACACTTAATATCAACCCGAAATGAGCTAAACATTCAATGTATAAACCTCCTCTTTCCCATAAGAATCTCATCCTCTATCAATGTCTGGAAAAAAAAAACATTTCCTTCATCTACAAAATATTGAGAGTTTCAGATAACCATTGAGCTCATTTCGTTACTTTCTTTCTTTTTCTTCGTGGTCTCATTTCGAATAAGGGATAAGATGGTGCATGGAACTGCAGCACACAGAATGAAAAGGAATGAAGTATTTATCTATATATATGTTTCGAGTGCAGCCATGGATGAGTATGAAGCAGGATAAGACATAATTCCGAAGTGGAGGTCAAGCAGCCGGAAGCTTAAAGCTTGGAAATCCTTGGTTAAGGAGAGAAAGGATATTTATATATACCCGAAGATGAAGGGAGTAAACTATGCTGTAGGCTATGAGAGCTCGTGTAATATAGTCACATACCCTTTTCACATTACACAGCTTCTCGCGATCACAGTGTAGAGGAAAGTGGATGGCGCTATGGATGGGTTTAAATTTGAATGTGGCTTAAACTCCTAAATCCTTTTCCAAAGCTCGGTCCTTTCGCTCAAAAAGCTTTTTGTGCAAAGGAGACTAACAGCTTTACTGAAATTTACGTTGATAATCCTTAAATTTCCGCAAAACCTCGAGGAAATACTCATCAAATGATCATTAGATATTATAATACCATGATAAATAGCGTTTGAATTGTAAACGTGAAAAAAAGAGGTGGATAGCAATTATTCTCTATAATCAAAATCATTTTCTCTATTGAATTATTTAATTCAATTTTTCCAGTGGAATTTGGATAAATTGTTAACGCAATAAGAGAAAAGTTTATTCAATTTTACATGGAGGTTTATTAATAATTAGTGAATCATTATTTCAACCCATGTCCAAACAAATCGTTTATTCGAATTTAATGAATAAATAAATATATTTTAGCGTTCAATTATTGGTTTGTTCAGATCAGTGGATATTGTATCAACTAAATATTTATTTATAATTAATTAATATTATTGATAATGAATATGAATTTACTACCGAAATGAAAGAAAAGAAAGAATTTTTAGTATCATATCTTCTATCATTAGTAAAAAATTCTCAGTGTTATAGAATATAATGAAACCTCTTTTTCTTACGACTTATGTTACGAATTTTTGTATTTTAACGACCTGTCGTCAGTCCTCATTCGAAATTGATTCGAAGATGTTATAAGTCAATCACTGATCAAAATCTTTGAAGATTCTCATAGATTTTTGTCAATAATTCAAACTGTAAAATGAGAATGAAAACTCGTCTGATCAATGAAAAAAAAATATGTAAAATGTTTGCTTAAACTTGTCAGTGGTCTGTTACGATACATTACAAGTAGTATCATCAGATAACAAAATTATTACAAAACTCTAAATAATATAATATGTCGTTCACATTTATGAAATTATCTTGCGCACCTTTTAGAGTACATAGATATTCTCTCCTACCTCACTGTAAATTAAATGAATTAATAGACTGGCGAGTGTACTTCAGCGTCGACAAATCAACATCATTATACACTCCCCCGAGTGTTATCCTCGGGGTTGGGTTTTCAGAGAGGGTTTGAGAGCACACGACCCCCTTGTCCCTGCACGTTGTTGGCGTCGCCAGGCGTTCCAATTTCAAGGATTTATATATGTGAATGTACAAGTGCGAGGGACGTGCCGGCGCGCAGCCTGAGGAATATTGGGGTAAATAGTTTGTGAGGATTGCCGTGGTGCCGTTGGAATTTGCCTCGTGGCGAATCCTAAAGTCGACTTGTCGCCATCGCTATCGCCTTAACACTAACCATCATAACGACATAATGAATAAATAAATTAAAGTAACAAATACTTTAATGTCATACGCATTTTCATTTTCATAATTTATCTAATTTTAATTGTTATAAAAATTACTGATAAATATATTTCTTCGAGCGTGTATAAGTACGTTAAATTTCTTAGCACGAAAGAGCTTGCTAGAGATCTCTATGTCGTACAATGCCATGCACCAGATATGTCCCTTATATTTTCGTTCCCTCTGTCGCACTCCACCACCTTTCTACAAAACTCTCTTTTTCTCTCTCTTTATCTGGAGGTACTTTCGTAGAGGCGTGTCGCATTTGCTTTTAGCGTCGACTCTAGGCCTTTTCATATTCACCAAAGTACACGTCATCCCGTTCTCTTTTTTATTTTTTTACTTTTTCAACATTGCCCATTTTTTTCTTATTTTCTCCATTTTTTTCGTTTCATTTCAGACTTTTCTCCACTCAATTTTTTTTCTGCTTTTACTTTCATACCATACGCTATTTGTGCCCCAGCGAGGCAATTATCAGGTCCATTTGAGTGCTCTGAGTCTCTTTACTTTTCAAATGCACTCAAATTTTTCTTTTCCCCTTTTTTTTTTTCATTCTGTTGAATGATTGGAAAAAAAGAAGAAAATACGATGAATGCACTTTGGAAAAAGAATAAATGTAGTCTGTTGCATTAACGGGATTAGCAGTGTTGCGGGTCAAGTATGTCGATCCTTTCTAGTATAATCTAAGAGTATGTGGAAAAATAAAAAATTTTCAATGGTTCAACTACTAGATTTCATTGGATGCAGCTTTTTTTTTGCGCAAACAGTGAATGAAGAAAATAGAGAAGAATGAGAAAAATTGAAATGAATTAATTGATGGCTTTCAATTTCTATTTTTTTTTTCCAATAAAAACTATTTTTCCCATATGACTTTTCAATCCAAACAATTCCGCCCCAAAATAAATACATCAAATAAACTAATCTGTTAAAAAATAAACGAATTTATTCTCTTGAATCAAGAAGAAGAAAAAAAATACACGAAGAGAAACACAATTCAACAATTTATCTAACATTCAAGATCTCACTCATCTCAAAAACTATTCTTTACATCAAAACAACATCTCTAGAGCATAAATAAATTAACAACAATAAATTCTACAAAGTATTCCATTTTTTTTCCCCTGTCACAGTCTTGATCCACCTTAATTTATCAACTAAAAATTTATCAACATTGTCTAAAGAAACTACAGAATATATTCCATGTATACAATAAGTGACAGGTAAAAAAATAGTACGTGCAGTGAAACAAAGTGAAAAACCCCGAGGTATGGTCAGACGAGTGTAACTATACTAACAAAGATACTATATACACGTCTATAAACATATCTATGTGGATATATACATATATGTATGTTTCCCGCGAGTCATGGGCCAGGAGCAGCAGAAATAGAACGTAACATGTCTACAGCAACGCATCGCTCCAGGGTCCCAGCCACCAAATATATATACGACCGTTTTTCTTTCATCACTCTCATCCACCCTTGCTATCTATATATATTTCTTACTCCACTGTCGTCTCTCTATCTCTCGACCTCTTCGTCACTGCCTCTCGCACACGTAGCTTTGTCGTCGCGACGTGACTGCCACAAATTTCCAACAAAGTTAAAACCCAGAATCGAACGGTAGGATTCATTATTTCTTTACAGACTTTCTTATTTTATTTATTTTCTTTTTTTTTTCCTTCTCTTCCAATTTTTTCTCTTGAATATATTGAAATACCGGAATATTTTTTTGTCGTATTTATATTTCCGGTGGTGAGTTTTCACTTCCGTGATAGAACCTGTCATTCAATTTTTTTCACAGTCAATTTATTATATAGATATTATTCATTATAGATATTTTTGTTGGAGTGAAATTATCGAACTTCCATCAAGAAGTTCCCGTATTATACAAGCATTCATCATATTCAAAATCGTTTAGAGTTGATGGACGTTTTTCAACTTATAAAAATTATTATTCAATTATTATCAACAAGAAAAATTCATTTGAATTCTCAATTAACTTTCCACATTATTTTTAATATTAAAATTTGAATTCTTGTCCTGTTTCTACTCACAATGTTTAGATTTATACCACTAAACTTTTATTGATAATTATATATACGTTCAAAGCATCATCTACTGATATGATAGAACGTGTAAGAGACGTTCGCCATTCATTTGCTGCCATTTCATATCTACAAACAACTTCATTAGATTCGCCAATGTATATTAAACCAGAATATGTTCGATATAATGTTGCAAAAGTGAGACGACATATTATAGATATGAAAGTTTCTTCTATATATCAGAAACTTGTGTGTAATTATGTGAGGTAGAATAGGCATATGTGGTAAGGGCCTGAAACTATGTGACGAGAGAACGTACAAGCGGAAATAGCAAAGGACATCATCAGCAAGAAGTATCAGCGTTACTTCGCTCTATTTGTGCAAATCGATGTCTCGACAAGCCCTCGAGGCTTTTAATGACAATTCCAACCAGAGTTCAAGCTATGTCGTATTTTCCAGGTTTGATATTTGTGTGATGCACATGTGTATTCATGTACATGTGAAGTTTCACATTTCCCAGAAGGAAATACATACAAAATGATAGATTAAAATAAAATAAAATAAAGCGTGAAAAGAAAATCATTCCAGAGATACAAAACAATCAAAAAAATATGTCACTGGAACAAAAAAAAATCTCGTGGATGTAAATTCATGATTTAATTTTTTTTTTTTCCTTCAACCACCTATTTTCTAGCTGCTTTCATTTTATTTCCTTTTTTTCCCGGTGGAACTATTTTCTCATAGGTTCATGCAAAGTGAAGTGAGGCAGATGGGCCTGAAGTGTCTGAAGTCTTCTTTTCACTTAAAATGAAAATGAAAATTAGAGAAAAATTGTGAGCCATAAAATATATGAAATTGTGCAGTGAAATAAAGCCACTTTCGTAAATGAACTTCACTTCTAGAATTTAACACTTTGTGTGCGCAATTTCTCGTTGAAATTTACGGTGGACATGGGGGTCAAGTAAACTCTGTTAATAAATCGATACATTGCGATACATAAAAGAGATATTATTATAACGGAGGTTCATTTTAATTGATTTCATAAAATGATTAAAGTGACATGAAGAAATGTCACACTTTCTCTTCAATCGCGTTTAATATTTAAATCAAATTACCTGGATGAATAAAGAATTTATACAATCAAATTAATCTTTTATATTTCAAATACATCTATCCTTGCCATCATTACACGTTAACCTAATCAATATCAAACTTTCCATTTCCCAAATTTCCAAATTATTTTCCCATGAAGTCAGAGCTTCTCGCCAACTCGCAAAAAACATTTTCCAAATCTAATTAAACTCCATTTACACGAGGAAACATGAAAAAAAAAATTTATACCTAACTTTAAAAACCAAAAGTTTGTAGAAAAAAATAAAAAAAATTCTCCACCACAGGTAATCTAAAATTATCCGAAAATAAAAATCATTTCCTGCTAGAATAAAAACAAAACAAAAAAATCCCAACAGTACAAACAAAAAATCCCAACAGTAAAAACAAAATAAATCTAAAAAAATAACTTCAAATCTCAGCACCATTGAAATGAACATAAAATAATAAAACCCCATTGATCCCATGTGTTCTTCAAGTGTTCATGTCTAATTGCATATGATCATACAGAACTTCATGCCAATTCTCATATCATTAACCATCATTCGCTCATGAATAGATTAATACAAAATTCCTTGATAAGCCATTGTATGATAATAATCCAATATTGGTAAATGCTATTTGAATACCTATACGTTAGTAGAGAGACTATATGGGAAACGATTAAACGCACATGCACATTGTGGTTCAATGTACTGCGTGTTGAGGCATCTTGGAACGCTAATTTCACATGTCAAAGGCAACTGAGTGAGATTATGGGACGCTCTAGCGCCCTTTCAAGTGGTTAGCTGCTCATGCACATGTGTGCTTTGTGTATAGAGAGAATTCGACTCTCACTTACTATATTATATATTTGTGGTAAATATCATTATCATTACAATAATTCAGCTTTCTCAAACGTCATTATTGACAAACGTATATTTATACTAAACAAAATTTGTTGATGTCAAATAATTCATTTTGTTCAACGATTCATTCAACATTCCTTTAATTATAATAAATTCCATCAAGTGTTACACACTGAACTGTTAAATTCAACAAAATATTCATCTCATTAAAACAAATTATTTCGTTATGTTAAATCAATCGATGTTGAACGAACCTGTTGAGTTAATTCAGATGAACATTTTGTAACAGTTACAAAAGCTCATTTGAATGTGTATGTTCTATTATGTAATTTTGATTTCTCGACTATTCTATTCCTACAAATTACTTCATTTCTCTTGGTATTACTGTTATTTACATGGCCTATAAATTTACAATTGAATTTGGAATATATTCATTTCTATTGACGAGTTTTATTTAATTTTATATGAAGAATTTTTCCTTTTTCCAGTGTTTGTTTATTTATTTAGTTTTATTGTTTCAATTGTAGAATGGATGGACATTGAAAAGCGAGAACTGTATACTCTTTTGTATACATATATATTTCACGCAATATGGAAACACTTTACAACCACTAGGATTTCTCATGAATAATGATGCGGTAGGATTAATTCACCGAGAAATTCAAACATCGAATCAGTTACCGCCATAGCACACAGGGGAGATGATGAAGAAAGAGGAAGTGTGAGAGGTGAAGAAGGGGTGAGGGTGAACTCCCATCTGACATCTTTGTCATCCTGTGGGAATATGGAAATCTGAGGTAACTTCGAAATCATTCGTAATATATGGAAACTTTATAGCTATAACAACACAAACGTAGAGTGAATAACAGAATCAATTGATTGATATATGATGATGGTTATTTTTTTTTCTAGTTATATTTTTGTTTGTTTTGTTGAGCAGATGGGTAGGGAAACGAAGAGTTGAATGCAAAACTGAAAGTTTTGTTGTTGCTTTGAAAAATTCAAAGAAATGCAAATTGAAATATTTTATTTATTGGATTGTCTGTAAATGTTGAAATATTCATTGGCAGGGGAACAACAGCAACTGTTGATAAATCGCTACAATTTTAGTTCATGCCATGGGAAATTTCATCACAAATCGAATGAAACTTTGGTGACTTTGATCGGTACATTTGTTCTCATATTATCGTTATAGCGAGATCAATAAAAGTGTCTTCAAATAAAAAAAAACGTCTCCAAAGTTTTCGATGAGCATTCGTTGACGTTCACACGTCCGACTATAAACTATCATAACTCCTCTCCTCTATCCACTTTTTGAAAGAATTTCCTTGCACGTTTTTACTCAAGGAGTCATAAAAAAAAAAATAAAGCATAAAAGAAAGAAGACAATTTTGCCTGTCCAACACAAAATCTACCTGGATTAATACTTTCAATATTTAAATTAACTCAAAATGGAATATCAATAACTAATAAAACCAATAGCTATTTTCTCTTTCAATTTTCTCGTTCAATTTTCATAGAATTCACCACATGGAGTGAAAAATAATACCAAATATTATTAAATTAATTTTTTATTATCACCCTGTATTGTCTTTCAATCGAAATATCAAATTCACAATGTTGAAATTTTCACGAATATAATTTATGATGAGTATATGAGTGGCTTGTATGTATGTATGTACGTATATATGTATGTATGAATGTGTGTATGTATAAAGAATGGACAGAAAGAGAGTGGAAAAATTAAATTTCAGTGGATGGGGCGCTATATTCTCGGACGACGACGACGAGAATGGTTATATACCAAGAGGATGCCAATTTGCATGAGGGATTTGGCCTGAAAAATAGACAACGCCTGGCATTTGCCACGAGTAAAAAGCCCCCGGGCCCTTGACTATATATACCTTTTCCACTATTTTCTCTAACACCCCCTCTCGTTTCCATCCACACATCCCATATCTCTTCACGCTATTCCTACTCTTTTATTTCACTGTTTTTTTTTCACCCTATTTATTTTCCTTTGGTCGTTTTACCACAAATAAAATAGAGTTTTTGATGGTTAACGCATTTTGTAACAGTAGAACAGTGAAACCTTTTTTTTCTTTTCCATTCTCTAAACACGAATTAATTTAAATGTGGAATATAAATAAATGATGTAAATCTATATCGTAAAAAATTTAATGAATAGAATTAATTGGATGTTTGCAAATGAGGAAATTAATTATTTATCTTTCAGTAGAGAATTTTTTTTCTACTCTTCAGTTATTAATTTATTTCAACAATGAAAATAGACAATGAATATTTTCGTTATGAAATAAATTCATAATATGAAATGTTCATTCAAAATGCACTTAATTGAATATACTTCACGTCGTGGTTGAAGAGAATTAGTTTTTGTTTTCTGAATTCAAATTTATTTCCAGAGAAAGATGAATGAGAAATTATATATTTTCCTCATTAAAAATTGTAGAAATTAGTTATACACTTCCGGATGAAAAGTGAATCCTTTATATTTTCAAAACACAATAGTATTGAATAATGAAAATGAGAATAAATATCCGCATTCAAAACAAATCAATTAATAATAAAAATTACTGACTATATTAAAATATGTCAACGAATCATTGAAGAAACAAAAACAAAAACAATGCATTGCATTCCTCAAATATTCATTAATTAATTCTACAACTGAATAAATAATATAAAAAAAAACATTTCAGAGGAGAAATATCACAACAGAAATATCATTAAACTCTTTCTGAAATGAAATAATAAAATATTTTCATTCAAACATTAAATATAAAACGAGTCAAATGACAGAAGAAACAGAATCTTTCATGTGCATTCAACAATAATCCAACAAAATAAATTGCCTCGGCAAAAAAAAACAGCATCTCATTCTATTTTCTCCATCAATAATTTGTGCATTTCAAATTGAATGAATGCGACAAATGCAAATGTGACGGTGGATGAAGATAAAAAAAGAACAGAAAAATAACAAAATATCTATATGTATTGTGCATTATCTAAGGTCGCACGAGGCAACCCAACACTAAAAATGGACGAACACGAGCACAGCATTTACGCTCGACGAACCAAAAGACGCGACGCCTCGCGTCATTGCGAGTAGCGCGTCTCTGCTGTCGGCTCGTTCTTCTTTTCTTGTTGTCTCTTTTGTGACATCACCAAGCGAAAGAACGAGCGATTCGACTCCATTATATAAAACCAACATCAGGTAATTCAACATTACTATCATTATATCTATATACTTTTCGATATTCATTTAAATTATTTCCATATACGTATAAGAGCTAAAGATAATTCAACACTATTTTAATAATGCAACGTATTGAATTACCATGAATCCCAAATCTCTTTTTCTAATATTTTATCAATGGCAGTTGACGTAAAAATCGTGAGAAAATGCAAATTGCGTTAGCAGAACGTGCAAGATTAGGACAAAAATGGTTCATACATATACATATATATATTCATAATGTGCATATAAAATGTATAAGAGTCCGTTTATCTTTTCAATAAAACTCTGGTGGTGAATAAAGAATAGACAGATCTATAGTTTTTGCAAAGCCGAACGTAGGAACAGAAGGAAAAATAAATAAAATTCGTTAAACCTAAAAAAAAGAGGAAAAAACAACGCGAACTAAAAACGTTCTTGAATTTTAGTGAGTGCAAAACTAAATACGTACACTTGAGTCATGTTTGAGCATGCGAAAATTATTTTCCTTTTATCAATTCCAATTTTTTTATTCACCTTCTCATTTCTTTCACTCTTATTCTCGTTTTTCATTAATTTTTTCATCTCTTATTATTCATCACTCATCGAATTTACCTTCCATGCATACCGGCACAAAGTGAGAGAAGGGAGTAAAACGAAAAGAATTATAAATATAAAAAAAAAACAAAAATAAAAGTTGTGAAGAAGGAGATAAAATGTGAACTCGCCTCTGGCGAGTTTCAAGAGTCTCATGAGAGAGAAAAAAAATAATAACTCTTCAAAAAGAGAAGAAAAAAAAAACGGAAAAATAAAAATAAAGTAAGAAGAAAAAAAATGAAAAAAATTCGATGACATTTGAGATTCAAGGAGCCACTCATTTCTCAAGAGATATTAAAAGTCGTTCTGTATAAATTAATCCCCCATCACTTTTCATCGGTAAAATATATATATATATATATATATATATATATATATACATACTTGAATGTGCGATTTTATATTTCAATAATTAATTAATACACAAAATAAATTTTTGTTTATCCTGCATAAAATTCAAATCATTTTTTCACCATCACAACGTTTATTCTGTGCAAAAATGCGCATAAATAACGATGGATATTTATTCAAACAATGCATCGCAACAAAGAATAGAATGGAAGCAGAGAAAAAAAAAAAAGTAATGGAAAAAAAATGATAACAATGAAGTTTGCGTATACTATTTTCGTTGTGCTTCTGTATACCAACATAAAAGACATTTCATTCACCAACCTATGATGATGATAAAAAGAACCTGACACGTGTCACGTCAAAAAATATTTCATGAATAAAATATACAAGACAATAAAAATATGGACTTTCAAGTTTGAATGATATTGGATGAAAATGGCATTAATTCATGGTAAAAGTATACAAAACAAAAAGGAAAAAAGGATAATGATAAGAATAATGATAACAATTGAGATCAATTCATCTTTACAGGATTATCGATATACCACTTTATATAACTACCTATTTAGTACATAACTAAATCCACTCTACATAAACTCTGCATCGGAATAAAAACTTGATAATCCCAATCTAAATACCAAAAAGAGAAAAAAAAAAAACGAAGTAAACATCCACAAACTTTTTTAATTAATCGAGTAAAAAAATTGGAGAAGAAATCCCATTGGCATTAATTTCTCATTATTTCTTGGCATATATATTTTATTTATAAAATTAGATAGATAAATTTTAGGAAGATATAGTGTTTGGATATAGAGTAAATTTTTGTTTTTTATGTATAAAACAAACTTTTTGAATTTAGAATTAAATCCTGACATAGAACTAATCTACAATTATCACGAATTTGCAACACCTGTGATATTCAATTATTCAAATTGTTCAAACAATAAAAATAAACAGATAATTGAACTCACAAATATTATTTCAAAAGATTGTATACGAGTGGCTAATTGTAAAAATGAATCTGGCAAAATATGAGTATGAAATATGAAATTGTTGTGTTAACATAACTAAAACACCGAATGGAATATTCAAGTTACCTCACAGAGATTATTATTGGCAATTTTATCTCTCATCATATTCTATACGATATTATTTTGTGTTACATATTCAAAAATAAAAAAACAAATTGGAAAATAAGTAGGTGATGTAAATGTAAATTGTGAGAAGCTATATCGTAAAATACTGTTCTATCCTATTCAATTCGCAATTTGCATGTGAAATCTAAAGATGTAGAAGAGATTTAAAATTAACGACATTTTCCGATTTGAATCTGAACGAACACAGTAACGATAAAAAAAAAAAAAACTTCCAACACCTAAACTATTATATAAAATTCGCCTAATAAATCACAAATTTTCTTAATTTCCATCTCTGTATTATTACCAAAATATTAAATCTCATAACAAACAACAACTCCAAAAGTTTATCCAAAAAAACCAACGACAATAATCTCTACAAATATGACCAACTCAAATTGTCAATCCAGATCAATTTAATTTTCATCCTAAACGACTAAATGAACTAAATAAAAAAGAATCAAAACCAAGAGGTACCATGAAAGACCATCGATGTAATTGCACGCGCACAGTAAACCAAATCCTACCTTTAACTTAAACAATACATCTATAAACCTACACGATCGCATAATAAATACATAGACCTTCAAAACCGCATCAAAGCCGTCACAAACGCCCGAGAGAATTTCTCTACATGGATATTCTCTACATAATATTCTCTACATATTTTTATCTCCCTCTTTTCTATTCTACTTATTGACGTATGTATATATATATATACACACACACATGGTTAATATATATGTACATACCAAGAAATATTGCCGGCTGGTTTATCGAGGTCAGTTGCAAGTGTGTGACGATGTCCCGAATGGTGAGTAGAGTGCACGATGTGAGAATGTGACCGACAGTATGTTACGAATGTGATAAATGGCAATTCAGAAATTTTAACCCACCCTCACCGTTAGAGGGTGCGCGGACGACTGAGAGTCAGCTCAACTCGCGCTCGAGGGTGTAGCCATGGGTGGCTGCGCAACGCACCGCGGCATTGCCTGGCACATCGAATACACAGGACACCGCACGCCGAGCGGGAAAAGGACAGCGACATCTGTGGAGCGACGACAGAGAGAACGCGAATGGACCGCCAACTTAAATATATATATATATGAAAAGAATAGAGGGGTGAGTAGGGGGATGAGACAAACGCGAGCTTGCGGCGACGGCGTGTGACGCAAGTGGAATAGAGATGAAACAATGGGCGAGTGTCAAAGGTTGAAAAGGGATGAAAAAATTCATAAGGGTGTATATATATGTTTGTAGTTTATATTGGTGGAAAATGTGCGCGTGGTACAAGGGATGTGAAAAAAAGGTGGGGGGACACGGAGTTGCAGCGGAAAATGCTGTAATATAAAATGAAAAAATAAATGAATGGGGGAAAAAAAGGGTTTTTAAATAGATGGAGGGGATGGAGGTGTTTTTTTAATTCTTGTTTTTTGATGAAAAAAATATCATGTGTATATCGGGTTTTATTGGTTTAGGTGATTTATGATTTCTTCATGTGTGTGCGTGAATATTTATTGGAGCTTTTGATTTTTGTAGAGTTGAAGCTTTTTCATATTTTACTATTGGCTTGTTGGGTGAGTGGATATGTGTAGTGGGATAGTATTTTTTTCATTTATTAAAAAATGAATATAGAATTGTTTGAATTTTAATCTCATGGCTTTTTTAAATATTTGTTAAGGGATGACGTACTTCAATTGATGATATTAATTCAAGAAATATTTTTTATCGATATGTGAGATTTTTTCTCCAGATTTTAATTAATTACACATACAATGTCGAATTCTGTTCTCGTAATATATCAAAATATATCTGATCAGTCAAAATCAGTTGTACTAAAATCCCTTCAAATCCAATTTCGTCTAAAAACAAAAATCCAGGTCTCACGATATCTCATGAGTTCCGATCAAATAGAACCTAATTAAACCAAATCCTTTTTCTTTCCCAAAAAAAATCTCCACAATTTCTCATCTCTCTCATCAATCATTCTTTACCATCCTTATATCAATGTCTAATTAATTGAAATTAAGAGTAGAAAAAGTCTTGTAAAATAAATCTGAAAAAAAAAAGAAAAAGATAAAATGAAAAAAAAAAAGAATTTCTCTGTGTGTGCAGATCCTTTTGCAAGATCTTTCATTTACAATTGTATGTGCGGGTGGATATTCTCGTTATCGCTTATTGGTGGTCGTTGTCAGAAGACGACCGTAATTATATCGCCTGTATAAGGACGAACATACTGAGCAGAAATTGAGTCGTTTGAGAACGAAGAATGCGGTAAGAAGAAAAAAAAAAATTAGAAGTGGTGAACAAATGAAAAAAAAAGTAAAAAAGTGAGAGAAAAAAAATTAGAATTCAAAGGGAAGGGAAAAGGCTCGAGGACAGTGGCACGTCGCTCCAAGCAAAACGGCGTCGAACCCATTGGGTCCCAAGTATATGTATACACTCACTTTATACAAAGATATATATATATATATACTTGTGTATATGTACATCTATATATATATTCTTCTACCTATCTATCTTTCTGTCTGTGCAACTTTCTCACGGTGATGGAAGAGATAAAAAGAAAAGTCGATGTCGTGTCACGGGGTATGCCATGCCACGAGGGAAATAGCACCCATAGGATAAAAGCTTCTTCTTCCATCTCATCATTCAAGTATTTTCATCGTCATACTTTTACCCACCTCTCGATATTACACTAAAGTCCATATTGACGGATAACAATTTGATGCCCATCGCCATTAAGTGACACTGCACAAGTCAGTGACCGATGAAATCATTATTTTCATTCTCTTACATATACTCTAGATAATTTTTCTTTCTTTCCTATAAAAATCCTGATAATTCGTATGCTATCTAGTTGGAATTTAAGATTTGAATATCTTTCGTATTGTTCTCGTGGTGGAAATATTCTTGGAATTTCATTTTTAAATCGTATGGCAGTTGAGGAATGAATTTTTCAATTCACTTTAGAAGTCATTTAATATATAAGTGAGTGAAATTTATTTGGTGAATGAATTGAGTTATTTTTATTGTCACTCACCGAACTGAAGAATTTTATCAAAGGTTACACTGCAGTGAAGTTTCACAGGTACAAATTTCATTCACGAATCAGTGATCTGTAAAACAAATTATTCATCGTATTGATATTTCGTGTTCTCTTGTAACTTTTGATAGGTCGTATTTACTTGGGAGAAAATAAAACAAAAATAATTGATAGTTCTGAAATTTTCGAACATTTATTTGCCCCATCTGAATAATTCTGGAATTTTATTCACAGAATCGATCGTGATATAAAATGTAATGATCGATTCACTCCTAAATTCATCCAGAACTACAAATATATATTGCTCTCCATTTCTACTCACCAAATTATTCCAACCCCCACTTGTCATCTCATTAAACTCCATCCGGTAAATAATTTCACAATCCGTTTTCCACATTTGATACTATCCAAGTCAACGACCTAGAAAACAATAATTCAAATAAATTCCTGCGTTTCACAGTTTCTATAATTCGAATTGAACTTCAAATTAACAATTAATAATCTCCTGTGTTTAATAACTCAGGAATCAACGTTTCTTCTCTAGTATAGCATATTTTACTAATGTCAATTTCAATTTATTCTATAAAAGAAGATGAAAATTTTCAAATTCACATTTGCAATACTAAAGAATCCTTTCATCTCCCTCTATATTTTTCTCAAATATATTCTGTTCAATATAACTTGAACAAACAAACAGACATTTGATATTCATCGTACAATCTGTCTACTTGCACAATTTATATAAAGAAGTATTTTTCATTCTTATTTTTAATATAACAATGTAAGTATCTCTGGTGTGTCCTAGTGTCTGTTCTTGACGTCTTTCAACAATGTTTATCTGAGAACGAAGGGCGTCGGAGACTAACCAACAGTGCAACTATTTTGTCGTTGAACAAAGTTTGCAGGTTGGTGAAGTAGATATATATTGGTCTAACGACAACACAAATATACATATATATTTTATATATATATATATATATATATATATCTATATATGCAGACAGTAGTGCAGGCGCCTGTCGGTCGCGCCATTCTGGCACCCCCGCGGTGCTCTGATCGACGAGCAATTGCGTCAGTGTGACCGCGCACAAATGTCTTTTGTGACTCAGAATCCACAAACTCAAGTGGATGAAAAAGGAGAGCAAGAAGCGAATAAATTGGAATAAAAGTGAATGTCGTCGACAAGTCGCCCAATATGAATGCAAAATTGCAAAAAGTTAGATATGAAAAAGCGATATTATCGAGAACATAAAGGAAAGTATTGGAGATGAAGTAAAATTGAGAAAGAGAATTCACTCTATAAAATTATTGAAATCGAAAAAAAAATAAAATAAAAACGTTGAAAAATCATTTCACTCCTTATGTTACCAAACGACAACATTTATTTTATATTTTCCACTATATTCCTCATATAGATTCGCACAATAAAGCGAAGCACAGATATTGCGAAAAACTATATTCAATTTTTTATTTTTATCTTTATATCTCCTTATATATACAAGCATGAATATTCAAGTGCCATCCAGCACATTCGACCCTTGGAAAATTAACGAACCAACCGACGAGCCCATCCCCCTTCATTTTATTCTATATACCCAAGCGCGTCCTTCACCAACTTGATGCCGCTTTAAAAGTTATTATGCTAATTAAAGACACTATTAAAGGGCTATTTTACAGAACGTGAGTTCTGAATCCGATGCCATGATAAAATAAAGGACAACTCACCAAATATACAGTATAATCATGAACAAAATTACGCGGACCAAAAAAAACTTAAGAAGAATGAATAATTAATATCCAACCTAATTACAAATATAGAATAAATATAAAGTGAACTGTGACGAGACTATATTTATTGCAAAATAAAATAACAGTCACAATCACGCTCTGTTGGATTAATTGTACCTCTCAATTTCATAATTGGGAATTACGGACCAGTGCATGTTTAGCAGCTATTCGCTAACACGATACAGCAAATATATGCACACATGTGAACATATCCATATGTTCATGTACATGTGGAACCAAAATGAAGAGGAAAATCGATGGTGGAAAACATTGAGTCAAAAGATCATTGTAAAACTCATTAATTCGATGTTCGAATCGACAACGACATACATCGTGCTGTGTGGCAATTCTATTTGATTGCTCGTTACTCTGTGCGACCATGCATGGAGCCTAAACGAGTATCGTTATCGTCAATATAAATATCAACATATATTCATATGTATATATACCTGAATTTATGCAGGTAAAACGGAAATTGAGTAGTCGGGTAAAGACGGGTGACAGGATAAATAAAACCGACCAAAACAGAACCTACAACAGAGAAAAAAAAAATTGTTAGATAAAATAAATTCGTGCATGAGCATTTCTAACATTGAAAAGCATCCCCAAGACACCAAAATAGATGAACCTCTACTACTCACGCGCCCACTCTCATCCACGACACTCTCCACTTTTCGTGTCACTGTCCTCATAGTTTATTCAACAACCATCATCATGGGCGTAAAACTGGTGTATACCTCACACGACCTTGCAACATACAAAAAACATTTTATTTTTATTTTTTCCACCTAGCGACGTTAATTTTTTATCACTCGGTATTTTCATCCATGAAGAAATAAAAAAGACTCGTAGCATTTTTCTCTATTTTTTCCACGTTCAACATTTGCGGAGAACCATGGTAAACATGAAAATTCGTTTAATACTTTAACCCATAAGAAAGCGAATATTGAAAAATATATGAGAACTTTTTATTTTGTTTCGGTTTCATTCGAAGAAATATAAGCAAAGGTCGAGAGGCTGTCAGCTACAGTGTATAAACTCATATATCAAAAATAAATCTTTGTTAATTGTAAATGTAGAGAGAAAGCGAGAGATACCAGGTGACAAGTTTTTTTTCTCACTTCCTTTTTCGCTTTCGCAATTTAACACAGAAAAAAAATAAATTATTTCACATTAATTTTTGTTCAATACAGCTTTCCAATACCCATTAATAATTAAGAGTCATTCCACAATTGTATATGTATTCATAAATTTCATATATGCGCGTGTACCAATTAACGTATGTATATTTTCCGAATGCATGTACGTGTGGCTAACGTTAATTTCGCAATAATCACGCTATAGTGATCGCAAACCCTGTTTTCGAAGATGCAATTAAGGCAGAGCACCGATGTGAACGTTGCACACGACAACAAAGCCACATAACCATTACTCGAATCCAATGTATGTATTGTATCTGAAAAATATATACATATAATGAACACATATGTACACATTAACCAGCACACAACCCACGTTTACCAATAAACATTCTTTTCACATGCTAATTCAATGCCGACAATTTACAATGAAAGAATATTCAATGTTAAACAACACCATAACGAAACAATTGAGTGAATGAAATAAATTTAAATCCAAATAATTAACAGCTCATTTTCGTTTCAATTTCACATGTGAAATGGTGTTGATGAGAAAAATATATTCAACCAACTCGAAAAACCACACGCCCATATACATATTATATTAAGATTTGAAGTTTCGTCCCACTCATAAACTTCAATGAAGCGGCTCATCGAACCACTTCGTTCCTGGCCAAGCAATTTAATTTGCCTCGCCGCTCCTTTTTTATTTACTCTTATCTTATACTACAAAACGTGTTTTAGCACAGACACACACTGCGATATAAACACTAACCGATGCACTCGAGTGCAGATCCCTGAGGCAAAAAACATTCGTTATGTTGTAAATATAGATAAATACTGGTGCATATAAAAATTATAAGAAATATGAGTGAGCCAATCTTAATGCTGAGCGGCCAAGAGATGCCTTCACATACATGCGACTTATAATAATAATACTAAGATTCGAAAAAAAAACGAAAAACCCATAACAGGGTATCGAGCTTGAAGATCGAATATATGATAATGCCTTTACCGTGATGGTGAGTGTAACTAAAAAGATTCATTCTTAACATTTTATCTTGAAGCAGCGTGCACGCTTCATTCCTTTCATTTTCCTTTTTTTTTCTTTCTGTATGAAAGTAACTAATGAATATTATCTAAACAACTGTACATAGTGTAATTATTTAGATTCAACATTAATTTATATTATCAATGGCTAGTGAAATAAACGTGAATAATATTGCAAATAATAAGAACCTGCTTCATGAAATGTCAACCACTATTTCATATTTTTATACCAGTGATATCAACCACGATCTTCATATAAATCTCTGATATCAGATCTATGAAGTGAATGAGTTGAAGTTATCGATATAACTGTAGAAGTTGGCGAAGCAGCGTGAAAGCGCGTTCTACCGCGTTAATCCATGTATTCATTAATGATGAAAAATTGTGTGGTGATAGTTTATACATTGCTGTGTGGGAAGTTACTTCTCAACAAATGAAACTGACACGACTACTGAAGTCGAAGTGGTTTGACTTCATGTTTCATTGCATTTTTGGATACTTGAGAAGTATGTATAATATTCGAAAGCCAATATTGAATTTTTTCTTCATGATATCCGCATGGTAAGAGAATCAAAATGGCATTGGAGGGCAATGGTAATAATATATGATAGTATGTAATTACAATTAGTCACGTAGATTTAATCATTAATCAAGTTTAAATCTCTGAGCAATGAGTGTTGGAGATGTCCTCCTTCTTCAAAATTTTCACGCCTTCACAACTTATACGTTGCATTGAATCATCAACTCCAATGAAATTACACGGTCTGAGTGTAATAAATTGCGATAATATTTCCACTCAATAACTTCATTGGACAATGTAGGATAAGTGCTATAATTTGTCCATTCTTTCCCTTTTCACCTTCACCTTCTTCTTTGTCTTTCTTTTGTTGTTATTTTTCCTTTACTATTCAAACAAATTGAAGATAATGTGCGTGGAATTTCGAGTGAATTCATAAATACAGGAGTGCTCGCGCTGTCTTATAACGCCACCATCAAAACTACGAGGACTATTCCTCTGTCGATAAAAGAAGTGAAAATTTTATATTTATATCGGTCTGTGGTATTCATCGACACCAGACAGGGTTGCTTGTTCTCGCACGAGTTTAGATCAAAACTCAAAATGAAATATTCAAAGATATATAATAGAATGTGGGGAAAAAAATTGACGAGAGAAAAGTTTGGAAGAGTAGGAGAAATTACTACGAATTCACTTCTTCAATGTGTGGCCGTGAATTAGAAAAGAAGGGAAAAAGATGTTCCAAATGGAACGTCAAATAAGAATACACAGACACTGCAAACAGGTCAACATGTTAAACCGTAAAAGTTAATCCCTTTCCTCCCACTCTTCCTCCTTCCTTCCGTCCTGCCTGTTGTCCCTCCCTTCCAATCTCACGTTACCTTTTAAGTAAATTCTCCTTGTCAACGGTATATGAATCCCCAACAGATTATACTCCATCGGAAACGCTCTTTTTTCCTTCTTCTTTTCCTCATTATAAATGCATTTGGAAACACATGGAATTCTCGGGAAAACACTCCAAGACTCCTTTCTTGGTATTTAAGAAGGGAAGTGAGCGTCTCTTGGCATCTTTTTCTTTTCGGCTTCCTCATTAATCTCGAATGAATTTTTCGTGAGGTCATCAATTAATTAAAGAAATGTTGTTAACGATAGGACAATCGATGAAGTTTTCACTCCACATCATAAGTAAAATCCGTCTGGAGAACGAAAAATGAGATGTAAGTTCACCAATATGAAAAGATGACGAATCATTAGACTGTTAAATGAAAATAATAAAAAAAGTACTGACATTATTGATATCATTGGAGGAAATATTTCATTTCCTCTTGATGAAGGAGAAATCACAAATTTTGTCGCTCTCAATTGAATTCCAATGTAAATTTCTACTTCGTCAAGAAATACACCATAAACTTATCCAATAAACGAACATGATTCCCACATTCTCCTCCGCATCAATATTCATCTACATCAAACAAAAAAACAAAGTATAATCAGTATGAGCATATGAAAATTCAGGTTCTACAATCAGGGAATGAAACGATAACCTAAATTATTCAAACGAAAGTTGATCTAAATGATTAAAAACGAGTATAAAAAGAAAAATTCTGTGCTCCATACCATACAACCCACAACCCCGAATCCGCCGCCATTTCAGATGATTCCATTCGTTGTAATAAACCGTTTTGAATTAATAAAAACTCAAACTCTATCGGTATACCCTTAAAAGAAACTGAACTTACCGACCGAACAGAAAAAGTGCAAATAAAAAATGTTTATACACACTGAGAAACAAAATTCAAAGAGAAAAACCCAAAATCTTAACCTCTAAAATCTTCCACGAACATAACCCCTCACAAATTCATTAATTGATCAAATAAACATCATCAATTCAACAGGACAATTCCACCCAACAAAATTTCCCTCAATTATCTCATTTCCCCATAATGCATCTCTATCAACTCCATCTCTTTCCCCCCAAACACTTTCACATCCCTCTATCCCCATCATCATCCACATAAACCAATCAAAACACCCAAAGAGTCGCCGTCCTTCCGTCCCGCCACCTCACTAGTGCACTATAACCTACAAAACCCATTGAACCTACAAAACTTACCGCAAACCAAGTTGGCGCTCGTGTTCTCTCCACTTCTCTCTCTCACTCTCATTACTCAATCCATAGTAACCCATGTCCCATTGATCCTACGCTTATGCTTGAGTCAACATAGCTCCTCTACCAGCTGACCCATTCGTCGTCCGCCACTACTATAACCTGCAATGTATACTGGTATATTCAGTAGTGTGTTTTCGCCTGTGTGTGGCGCGCGACGTTTCATTCCCTCAGTATTATACGCGTCGTATTCACAACTCTGCGATCGTATACATACCTAAAACGCAAACAAACAAATTAAATATCGACTGCAATTCCAAACAATTCATACGAACGAACCAAGTGTATTCATATACTTTAGTAGTAGATTAACAACATTAACGCCTTAATCTATCATGAATAATGGTAAGATAATGAATACATATACATATATATTTATATATCTACACACATAATACATATACTTATATATATATATATACTTATACATATATATATAGTCGTAATTGAATGGCGTCAGTTATATCGGATAATAATATAAAAATCGAATTTATAATTTAGAGAAGATATGTAAGGAAGTTGAGCAAGAGAGAACCCCACAAGGTGGTCGGCTTCGTTGCTTTTACCTGAGCAAAACAGGCAAATATATATATATATAGATATATGTTTATATATAGATGGAATCGTCGTAAGGAAACGAGCACGTCGGTGTGTTTCTCACTAACGTCGCAGTACCGATGGAATAAACCGCCGTAAATATAGTGATGGTGGTGTTGGTATATTCGAGAAAGAAAGAGAAGGAACGAGGGAAAAAAAAAGGGGAACAGTTTATTGGTGTGTGAGTGTGTTTGGCTGGTATGTACGTGTGAAGGATACGAGGGTTGGACAGTGAGTGATAGAGATAGAATAACCAAATAATTATAATGGTAAAATGAAATTTGGAAATTTTTTTTCAGTGCTGAGAATTTCATTGGGAAAATATTTATCGTTTCAATGTTTAGTTATGGTAGATGAAATTTGTTGGATTGTTGATGCGTAAAGATTGAAAAAAAGGTATTTTTTTGATGGTTCTCGTGGAAATTTGGAGGCATTCATTGGTTATTTCTTTATAATAGACATATATGTATGATATGTGTGTAAAAAGATGGGCGGAAGGGGATAGAGAGAGGGGAGATGTATTGTAGTGTATATTTCTTTCCATTTGTTCGTTGAGAATACACGTGGGGGCTTTAGAGTGTGCGTTCCCATTGATCTATCTATCTTTTTTCGCCTCTTTTCTTTCACTTTTATTCTATATAGATATATGTATACGTGCGTATATAGAATCGAGGTTTTTTTTCTTTTCTTTTATTATTCTGTTATACTTTTCTTAACGTTTATGAGAAAAATAATATATATATATGAATGGCATTAATCGAAATCAACCACATTGATCTTTGATATTATTTCAATTCTTGTGAGAATGGAAAGGAAAGAATATTAATGGGATTATTTTATTTATGGTTTTTTGATTGATATGACTAAGTGCGGTTTTTAATTGATGTTTTTGTTTCGGGGGTGCGTTTGTGTTTTTCTTTCTTTTATTGTGTGAGGAAATAAATATTGACTACGCCAATTGGTTCTATATAGAAATGCGTGAAGCACGCTTGCGTCGCGACGCATCGACGCGTCGGTTCAGGGGCTCTTGTGATATTCGTCTCGTTTTCATTCTCAAACGCCACAAACTCGCTTTTTGCCTTTGTGTTCTTTCATGATATTGACGAGTGTGTGGTGCAGTGAGTGTTTCATTCAAGCTTTGAAATATTTTCGAATGAAAAGAAAGAGAAAAAAAAGGAATAATAACGTGGATAAATTGAGTATTTAATTGAGTTTATTTTTCTATTTTTGTTATTTTTCTTTTTCGTTTCACGTTTTTTTTTCTCAGAGAAACGAAAATTTCTTGTGTGTAACATCGGGAACTTCCAATTATTCTTGCGTGAGATATTTAACTGAGAGGAAGTGCTGTGTCTTGTAAACAAGTATGTATATAACACACGTGATCGAAAGGAAGAAAAAAATGGGAGGAAAAGAAAATAAAAAAAAATTAAATAAACAAGAAATAGTCTCGAGAATAAGGGGAACTGTTGCATGACGTAATCCATTCAAGCGCATATAACACTACGCAATATGAGACGGAGTTTCACCGCATTGGCGCACTATTGTTATTATAATTGTCATCGTGACTGGTATCGTTTTGATTTTTTATATATCTTTTTATTTCTTCTAATTGGATATGAATAATACGTGAACGAGTAATTGAATTATTTTCAATGAAGAATTTATTTCTTCGAGGTATTGTTCTGTATTATTTTTTCTTCTTCCTATTTATCTATCCATCTATCTATCTTTTAGTTTGTCTTTCTTTCTTGCTCTTCAAGCTCCGTTCTAATTTCGTACGCATCTGTACAAGCCAGAATAAAAGATGGACGAATAGAAAAGATGACATAGGAGGGGAAAAAAGGAAAAAAAGAGAAAGAAAGAGAAGGAAAGAGAAGAAAAAAACCCCTCCAACGATTTTGTTCCTTGGCATGTGCGCCACGAGCCAGTCCCACGAAATGGTCGAGAGTCGTTAGTCGAAAATAATCCGAATTCCAGTGTGTTCTCGTGTGCGACAACCTGCTTCTCCAGCACACGTCGTGCGTGCTGCCGCGAGTTTGGCCCCAAAGGAAAAATTATGAGCGACCCGCGCGCAGTTTGTTCTCTCCAGTTCATGCTTGAATAAAATTATTGGACATATATATTTACATCTGTGTATTTACATACATATATAAATATATGTATATAAATTGGTACATATATACATGTGTGTGAATGTTTTGTTCGTCATTTAATTTCTTTCATAAACAAGAGGTAAAGATTAATGAATGAAAAAATAAAAATAAAGCAAATAATTCTGCGGTTATTAATGTGTTAGGTATCGTAGATTAATTCCTTCGTTTTCTTCTTCTTTTTTTTTCTGCTTTACGTTTTGATTGTTAAACTCATTAACCTCGTGGTCATTGAGCTCGCGCGTAATTGTATATCTGGGTTACACTTTTTTTCTTATATTTATATTCGTTTTGGCAGTGGTAGATTATTAATTCGTTTTCAATATTTTATACTTTAGTATCTGAAAATTTTCATATTCGAATATGAAGTCTGTGGTTGATTTAGATGAATATATATTTATGTTTTGATTCTTTTTTTTCTCGTACACACATATGCATACGCGTACGCTTCACTTTCTATCACGGATGAGATAATTGAATGAAAAATAACGCGTATACAGAGACACTGCGTTGATGAATGAAAGTGTTGTAGCGGCTGAGATTTTGTTGATTCCAAATATGATAATTAATTTGAAGTTAAACGAAAATTATTCTATGAAAGAATTTATTTTTTATTTCGTGTTGTTTTTTTATTGTTAAAGTTTCTATATTTAAATTAAAATTTGTAGTGATAGTGGAATATTTGTTTGAAACAAGTGATTACATCAACACTATTTTCAACGAATTTAGAACGGGGAAAAATGATAATTCAATTTGGAAAAATGGAAAATGAAATAGATGGAATACTTCGAATAATTTTGTATAATACGAATTTTTTCATGGACCATTCAATGTACTAAATGTATTTTTGTTTATCGCTGTTATATACATCATAATACGCAATACAATGTGATTATTTCGAGTTTTAGCGCGAATCGATCACGGATGGCCGTTGTGAACGTGACGTGAAACGTAGATATGCCACAATGTCGGATGCGTCCGATGTTTTTCTCGGCTCCCTTCGTAAAATTCTTATCCTCTTCTTTCCCCTTCACGCTGTGTTTTCTTCTCCGTTTCTTTCATTCTTTCTCACTCTTATTCATGTCTTTACGTCGTTCATTCGCATTTTCTGTCCTGAGTTTGTACGGTTTGTACGCATACCAGGCCACTCTGTATTACCGACACTATTGTTCACAATAAAATACATCACTTATATACACACAACGAGAGAATTTCGGTGCGTTTTCAGCGTCATACACGCATTCGATGCTTTAATATGTTCATAAGAAAATATATTTGGATATTTATTTATGTGTGATCTCTATTATCAAAGGAAAAACAAAAATTTTATTTTCCCTATTGAATTCTATTTCGTTATATTATTTTTTCTTTTTCTGATATATTTATTCATTTTTCCCTGTTTTTCACCCCTGGCCGCCATTTTGTCGTTGTTCACGTTAGGATTTGGGTGAAAGGGAGAAAATATATACATATATGTGTGTGAGTGTTTTGTAGTAAGGGGAAAATAATGGGAAGGGAGAATTGGGATAAAAAGAAAAGTGTGTAAACTGCGTAGTGTATTTCGTCAGTCAAATAGGATTTTTCTACGTCGTTGCGTGTGATTTGTCAATAAATTTATTTTATGGTGAAGGAAAAATTAATTATTTTAATTAAAATTGTCCCTGATATTAAAAATAATTAAGATTAATGAAATAGATAAATTCTACTCTAGTTTAAATTTTATTTTCTATCCGGGTACGAATATTTTACATGTCATGTGAGTGAGGGAAAAATTACTGACGTCAATTCCCGGGAAATAGTGATGAAAATTCATCCAATAATCAGTGGAAAACAATGAATCGTAATTTATCATGAACTCAAACTTGAAAATTCAATTTAAAATTCATGGTAACAGAATAATTTTACGATCCATCTATTTTCTTCACTTCCTCCTGTTTCTTTTTTACTCTTCTCTTCATGTTCACACAAATTATGATTCACTCATGTCTCATCGACGCTTAATATATTTCGTAAGTCAATAAAATGTTTTGCGTCATTGCATAAAAATTGTCTATAAACTCATCACAAAATACAAAGAAAAAACACAAAACGATATAGGAAGAAAACCACAAAAACAAGTCAAACAGAATTAACAACAATTCATTTCCACATTATCACAAATTTTCAACAATTCAAATTGAAAAATGACAAATGAAAAACAACAATAAAAACAAAAATATATTTTCCTATCCATTCTCAATTTTCTCTATTTTTTCCTACTTTGTCTCTCTCATTTTTCACGTGCCATGCATAAAAACTGTAATCTTTCGTATCCATATCAGCGTAAATTGTTAAAACTGTTGGATAAGTAGCAAGAAAAAAAAACTACAAATAAAACAAAAAAAAAGACAAAAAATGATACGAATAAAAATTGATGTCGACAATAGAAATTCATCGTTACATCTATCTAAGTATTCGTATTTTTACATGTATATATACACACACACTAGCAATTGTTCATTCTATTATATAGCGTGTAAAAACACTTGCGTAAGCATATCGTGTGTTGGAAAAACAATTCTATCACAAATAAACGTGTGCGTGTCTCTGCCTCTCGCGTCACATCGTCGAACGATATAATATACAACGACCACTGTAGGGGAATTTGGTCCACTCTCAAATAGCATATCTATATACATATCATACCTACTCACTAATACACTGCGGCTGTAAATACACACGTCGAATACATCCTTATCGCAATTTGATTACATGTATTAATATAGCTCATACCCAAAAAGAAGGGAAAAAAAATTCCAGGCCATACAATAGCAGCCAACCATACATATTTTTTAATACATTCCAAGAATTTTTTTTTATCAAATCATATAAATACAATTATATAATCGAAAAAGGAGAGGAATAATAATGTGATTATTAATCCAACAAATAAATTAAAATTGTGTGAGAGAATATTTTTATATGCATACACAGCTAATCAAATGTATTACTAATCATTTGAGGAATAAAATATACACCAACGTGTATATGACTGTGTATTGCTGCAGTCTTGATGTAATACCAATTATAACGGTACATCTCGTTCCTTTCAGCTTCTGAAATGCCGCATCATTCTCAAAGATACAGCATTCCATTCGGTTATAAAATAATGTGAGATATGCTGCATTAAGGTGCATCATTCAAAATTAATCCACAGACTTTAGATTATAAAATAATATTTTTATCGTAACATTTTTAATTTTTATTCTAATTGAATTTGATTCTCGGATTTATCGATTAATAATTGGAATCATAATTTCAGATGATCAATAATGATGATAAAGAATTTTTTTAATTCTCAGGGGAATTTGACATTCAATTTATCAGGTCAGGTTGTATTTCATAAGATCATTTTATTTTTTTGTTTTCATCATTTCCACACATGGAAACCCTTAATTTCTGTTGCATTCAAGTAGCACAAACACTTTTGTAATATATATTATTTTTTTTTTGAATGAAGAGGGAAAGAAAAAGAATTGGTGGGAAAGACGATGAATAAGTAGGGAGAAGGGGGAGAAGAAAAAATATATATAATGAAATGAGTTTGAAAAAACTTTCACGATTCCAATAATCGAGACTCACTTCTCTCAATTTCCACTCGTTCTATACGCAGTGTCATGTATACGTGTATATGTGTATACGTTCCTGTTTGTGACTCGTCGCATTCCACGACGCACAACCGCTCTTTCGTTTCCCTTCTAGCGCCGTGTTAGCCCCTCAATGTGCGTTGTTGCGCGTCGCGACGCGACATTTCTAATTCTAATCGCTCCGATTCCCATGGCCCCAATGCACATCGTACGAACGCCCATCATTGTTTATGTCTTTGGCCGGAGTCGGTTTCGTTATACGAAACACAAGTGAGAAAGAGAAATAAGAGAGGAAAGAGAGAAACGAATGTTGGCATTTATCTTCGCTGCTCGATGACGCGAGAGTCTTGAAATACAACAGACTAGCGGGATAAAATATACAACCACACTATATGTACTTTGGTCACATAGTAACTGATAAAAATGTTCATTTATCCATCCATATGTATATTTAAATGCCAATTATGTGATGAATCATTTGATAAATCACATGCACTAATGAAAGTTAACACATTAAAAAAAATAAGTAATATGAATTATTAGTTATTAAAATTATTTGTTGTGGTGGTGGTTGTTGGTGGGAAATAGAGAAAAATAAAAAAAATAACGAAAACATGAAATAATAAATAAAAAATGCACGTGAGAGGTTCACCTCGTGTTCAAGTTGTGCGTCACCAGCTCCGAGAATTCGAAAGGGAAGTTAACCTCGGTACAGAAAAACGATAAATGTAGTGATGTGAGAAAAAAATAAAAATGCAGATTAAGAGGAAAAAAAAAATTGAGTGAAAACAAATAAATGAACATAACAAAATAATTATATTGAAAGCCGGACATATTGGTTAGAAGGTGGTGTGATAGGGGGAAAAAAAAAACACCAGTGTGTTTGATTATAATTTGTATAGCATATACCAGGGTCTTGTCAATATTATTACGACGTGTAAAATGGTATATAAGTCGCCTGTCGTTATCAAGAGAAATTATGAATGGGCGGATTCTCGACTGATAGGACGACGGAAGCGAGCGTGGTGATGCTTTCTCAATGGTCGCACACGCACTCTTGTAAATTCTCATATCACTCTCTCTTCCTTTTGAATAAGTTGACGTTTCGAGTAACGCGCGCACGCACTGTCTCATTCGGCAGCGTTGAAAACAAATCTGAAAGACATTTCTCTTCTTCCCTTTCTATTTCTTCATCAACTTCCAGCTTCTTTTTCCCCCCCATTTTTTTTCTCTCTTTTGTTTTTCTAACCATTCGGCGAATAAGTGTTATGCAATAATGACAAACATGTTTTAATGGAGTTGACATAAAGTAATAGAGACTTGAGAAAAAATTGTGGCGGAATAGAGAACAAATTTATGTTTGACATGGATATTTGTATTTGTGGATAAACTGATGTAAAATCGTTATGATGCAATGGAAATATAAATACAGATGCATTTACTTGCATTAATTATTTATTCATTCTTATGATTGATAATAATTTGTTATTGTTTTTCAGGTTGGATGAGGGCAAATACATCAAGGCCATAGTTATGAAGTCGAAGAAATTTTTCGTTTTCAATAAAAAACTTCTTGAACTACGAAAGATAAAACGCCAGAGGCGTTATATATCAAGATCGCCATTATCAAACAGAATATCACCTATGTGCATTTGGAAATCGTTGGCAAACCGAAGAAATTTGTTGTCAGTGGTGCCAATGCAAATGGCTGAGTTGAAAATATTTCCAATATGTTATTGGAATTGTCATCGTGAATTTGTCAATACACAGACGTTGAGATAGTGCTAATTCCATTATTATTATTACTTCCTAAAATAAGTGGTGGATTTGTGTGAAAGAATAATGAACATAATAAACGGGACGTAAATTATAAGATCGAAATCAGTTTGTAATCATTGACGAAGAGAAATAAATAGTCCCGCCGTCGTCGTCGTTAGTATATCGATGACGACGACGTGACATAGTGTGAACCCGTCTTCACAGCAATTCGTTGGTTGTTGTCAATTCTTGGTGGTCGGTGAGACGACGGCGAGGAAACGAGGCAAACGAGTGAGGTCTTTTGGATGGTAGTAGGGACAAACGTCGTCGCGACATCCTCGACGTGAGCACCGCGCCAGACGTAGAAAATAAATCAGTGAAAATTGTGTCCATGAAGCGACAAGATGAACACGTGGAAGCTGCTGTTGTCGATATTAATCGCGTTTGAATTGGTCTCCACCTTGTCATTTGCAATGACTATGGATGGCCTACAAAACAACGACTCCGCGAATCGACAAAATATCAAGGTCTTCAATAATCGTCAGGATAAAACACCAACGGGAAAATATCGTTCAAAAGTTCTTGATGATGGATTTGATGACAATGATAAGATAAATTATAATTTTGAAGACTCGAGATACAGGAACAATCGGGAAATACACGCTCCTGGGTAAATGTTTATTATATCAAGTGACAATACTCTAGTTGAAATATTCTTATAATATTATCAATGAAAATATTGTTCCATTTGTCTTCTGTTTTCATTAATATCTATTTGTTTTTAATACAGCTCGAGCGAGGACACCTCAACGAAAATTGGCCAGCAAACTATAACATCAGATTTGCCAAATGGAAAACAAAAATCAATTGGAATAACAAAGCAAAAGCCGTCGCGTGTATCAAAGAATGTCACTATTACCGATGGTGTTTGTGGCAGTCTTGATATAAGGAATAATATTCGTAATTTTGAATCATTGAGGAATTGTCGAATAATTGAGGGATTTTTAAATATTATCCTCATTGCAAATATTTCGGAGAGTGATGCACGTAATTTGAGTTTTCCGAAATTACGTGAAATTACAGAATATTTACTCATTTATCGTGTTTACAATCTCACAACATTGAGATATTTATTTCCAAATTTGGAAGTTATACGTGGCGACACTCTTTTCACTGACTACGCCTTTATGATTTACGAAATGGAACAGTTAACAGAGGTATTATTCAATTTTATTCACAACAATTGTACCTTTCATATAATCAATGAATACAATAGATAAATTCCTATATTAGGATTGTTGCTATTCATTATTTTACAACATTTTTGAAATGTCTAAGCCAGGAAATTCATTTATATCCTCGATTGATTGATGTTCAGTTCACATCACGTCATTCAATCAATCACAACTTGACATTTAGTCTCATATCTTTACACGAGCCCAAGTCCTTCAACCATCAATCGTCAATTCCCACGCAAAATGAACCGCATTTCGTTACTTCCAACTTAATTCGTCGGTCTTGACCGGTTAAATGGCAGGTCAATTACCATTAACTATTTAACCAAATTAAATGACAGTCTTGACTACTCATTTCATCCCCGCCATCTGCATTTCTTCACGTAGTATCTTCAATATTCTGACAAAACAATATTCCAATTTATCATCATTAAATTAAATAAAAATAAATTTCTTTCTTCGTTACAGGTTGGTCTGACTAAACTGATGAAGATATCAAGAGGCGGCGTACGAATCGAACGCAATCCAAAATTATGTTATGCTGAATCAGTTGATTGGAAATCGATTGTTGTAGCCGGTGAAATTTTTATTTCAACCAACCACCGATTGATAAATTGTTCTGGTAAACAAATCTTTTCATCAACATTTTTTATAAATAACTTTATTTGAGTTATAACATCTATGGCGCTACTTATTTTATCAGTTTGACATACGGAATAATTCTTTTATAGTAAAATGAGCATTTGCTTTAATCAACATAAAACTTTGAGAAACAAAGTCAGATAGAGAAAAGGATGTATGGTGTACGCATTGCTCGGGTAGTTTCACAACACGCACCACAACCTGAAACAAACTCGTTCGCACCATGTGTACTATTTGCTTTAGATAAATGTCGAGATCCAGTAACAAACGCTCGAAGTCTAACAGCCTATGTGGCTTATTGCAAGCCACAATCTTACAAAGTAGCGAGTGCGTTGCGTGCATCGGTGCTATGAATCATTTGCCATTTACACTGAACCCCAAGAATACGATAAACGACTGCATATGAATATTAGATTCGATATATGTAAGCGATGTTGCTTTAGTTGAACTGATATTTTTCATTCACTGATATATTAAATAAAGTTGTGAACACATGAGAGAAAATACTTTTAATCATGAGAATTTCACTCGAGTCTTTAATCGATTCTCGCGATCAAAATGTATTTCGCTGTATTTCTGTCAATGGGCGTGAATGGGCAATAAACTCTCGACATACTTTTTTTTCGAATGGAAAGGTCATACTACGAAAACTAATAATATCTCGGGATCACATCTATTACTGTTCACGTTTATAATTATTTTCTGCAATGAATTAATATGTCTTTTTGATTTTTGTTCAATTATAGTCTGCCCATTGTGTCCTGATGGTCATTGCTGGTCGGAAAATATCTGTCAAAAATCAACGAAATCTGTTTGTCATCCACTGTGTCTTGGCGATTGTTTTGGACCAACTGAGAAAGATTGCTATGTGTGCAAAACTATTCGGCATGCAGATACGTGTAGGGAAACGTGTCCACCGCATTTGTAAGTTGATGTTACATCAAAATACTGAAGTGTTATAGTTCAATATGAACAGTTTTGATGAAGGTCGGAATATTTTGCATATTTCAGATACGCTTTTCGTGAAAGGAGATGTGTTACCGCGCAAGAATGCGAGAGAATGAAACCAGCACACTTACGCAAATATGAAAAAGCGAAAAATTGGCGAGTATTCAATAACTCATGTGTTACCGAGTGTCCAGTCGGTTATGACGAAGTTATCGATCAAAATAACGTAAGTATAGATGAATGAGTTCATTCATTTTGTTGTATATTTAGTAGAAAGTTAATGGTTTGAATGATTGCTTCATTATTCTGCTTCCCAGGTGACAGTTTGTGAAACTTGTATTGGTGAGGCGTGTCAAAAATTCGAGAACGGTGCAATTGTTCGTCACATTGCAGATTTCCAACCGTTTCGTGGGATGTCTGTGATTGATGGCTCACTTGAATTTCAAATTGGTAATTCCTATCCGAACATTGAACGAGAATTGATTGATGGATTTGGCGCAATCGAGGAAATAACTGGCTATCTAAAATTTGCGCGATCTTTTCCTTTATCATCGTTGGAATTTTTGAAAAATTTACGTGTCATAAGGGGACGCAAGTTAGACATGAACAATGCAAGCTTCGTTGTATTGGACAATCCAAATCTTTCGAGTCTTTTCCGTGAATCGCAAAAAATCCAAGTGGAGAATGGACGATTATTCATTCATTACAATCCAAAATTGTGCATGTCAAAAATCACAAAATTTGCGAATATGGTTGGAATAACAAATTACACTGAATTGGAAATCCATCCAGATTCAAATGGTGACAAAGTCGCGTGTGATATCGTCAATATTAATATCACAGTGAAAAATAAAGGCTCAACATTTGCTAACCTTGTGTGGGACGTATACGAACCGAGTGAAGGCCAAAGTTTGATTAATTATATGTTGAGTTACACCGAAACTGAAAATCCAAATGTTACATTTGAAGGAAATCCATGTAGCAGTAAAAAATGGCAAATCGTCGACGTTGAAATTCCATTGTCCAAATCACCAAATACACTTATTTCGAAGCTCATAACGGACCTCAAGCCATACACAAGTTATGGCGTCTACGTGAAAACACTTGCTGCAAGAAATCGTAATTCATTTCGAAGTCCAACTGGACAATCACAAGTGATACTATTTCGGACTGATCCGGACATTCCATCCGTTCCCACAGAGGTGGCAACTGTTACCACTACTGAAACAGAGATAAAAGTGAAATGGGAAGAACCTGCACAGCCGAATGGTCCTATCGCGTATTACATTGTTTCAGGATTTATTCGTATCGAAGACGAAGAGTTTTTATCATCTCGCGATTACTGTGAACACGGTCTTGTGCACGAAATTGAAGACACTGAAGGCCCACCAATATCTTTCAAAGCCATCATCGATGATCCTGAATCGTGTTGCAAAAAGGAAGTGACGAAGTATAAAAAGTTTGAAATTTTGTGCTATAGCAATATGTCAACGGGTTATATACCAACAGACAAATATAATTATTGCAATGCACCTGGCACGCAGATCGATGATGAATACGAAATTGAAGGAAATTCACCGTCCACGAATGATGTCATCTACAATACGCGACCTGTTAAGCGGAATGGTACGTATTACTCATTCGTCTTCAATGTAAGTAGCAGTGAACGATCCTATGTGGTGAAAGAGCTTCGTTATTATTCTTTGTATACATTTGCGGTCTCAGCATGCGGATCAACGCTCAATAATGGTACGAAAATGTGTTCACTGCCTCAGTATATTAATGCAAGAACTCAACGACAACCAAGTGCTGATGATGTTCACAATGTTCGAGCACATGTATCAAATGATACACTCGTAACTGTAACATGGGATCCAGTTAAACATCCAAATGGTTTAACAGTCGCGTACATTGTTGAATATACCAATATAATTATAAAAAGCGCAACGAAAACAAGTGCTTGTGTGTCCCAAACGAGTTCTCGTAGTAAACGAAATTCATATGATATTCCGAATCTCAGTCCGGGAAAGTATAGTGCACGTGTACGATCGATGTCACTCGCTGGTGAAGGAAATTGGTCACGAGAAGTTTATTTCACAGTCGGAATGAAGGAGGATAATACAGTAGTGGCGGCAATTATTGTGACAATTTCGTGTGTTATTGCAATAATTATTGTCGGTATTCTTCTATTCAGAAGTTATCGCAATAAGAAGAAGCAAGAACGATTGATTGCGAGTGTCAATCCGGATTATATTGAGAGCAAATATGTGCGTGATGGTTGGGAAGTGTCGCGAGATAATATTAAATTGTTAGAAGAATTGGGACTTGGTAATTTTGGTATGGTATATCGTGGTGTCCTTAATGGTAATTCACCAGTGGCCATCAAAACGATACCAACTAATTATACGGAAGAAGATAAAAATGAATTTTTAAATGAAGCATCGGTAATGAAAAATTTCTCATCATTTCATTTGGTAAAATTATTGGGCGTGATATCAGAAGGTGATCCGCCATACGTTATAATGGAACTGATGGAGAATGGTGACTTAAAGTCGTACCTGAGGCGTATTCGTGATACAGAACCGCTGATTGATGTATCACGAATTATCAGAATGGCTGGTGAAATTGCCGACGGTATGGCATATCTCGAATCAAAAAAATTCGTTCATCGAGATTTGGCAGCAAGAAATTGTATGGTATCAAAAGATCTTGTATGTAAAATCGGTGATTTCGGTATGGCCAGAGACATTTATGAGACTGATTATTATAAGATTGGCCAAAAAGGTCTATTACCTATTCGTTGGATGGCACCCGAAAATCTATCGGACGGTGTATTCACCTCGGATTCAGATGTATGGTCTTTTGGTGTTGTCCTATATGAGATTTTAACCATGGGCGAATTACCCTATCAAGGTTTCTCCAATGACGAAGTACTGAATCATGTATTGCGCAAAGGCACTGTAACAATACCGCGCAATTGCCCAGAGATTATCCTCAAATTGATGGAAAAGTGCTTCAGATGGCGACCAAATGAACGACCAACGTTTATTGAAATTGTATCGGAATTTGAGTCATTTCTTACGCAAGATTTTTGTGAGAAGTCATTTTATCATTCGGAGGAAGGTATCGAGTTGAGAAATTCTGGACTTAAAAAAGTCTATCATAACGCAGCTCAAATACGTTTTCATTGGGGTAATGAAACAGCAAGGTGGGTGCGTGAATTTGAGGATAACGTTACCCTACTTGATCAGACTAGAGCTGGCACAAGTCGAAGTAAAATTTTCAAAAATGGATTTCAACATTTGGGTAATCTCTCTGCTATGGAAGACGTACCGCTCGATCGATCATGATAAATTTATTCTCTGGGTATCCATATGTATATACACATATACACACATATATTATATATATATATATATACATATACATATAGGTTTCTCTTACGGACAGACAAAAACACACACACGCATACACTTTTATTGCGCATTCATTGTGTGTGATGTTTAAGTATGTACAAAAACAAAAACGATATTCTCAGGGTAATCGTAAGGCGAATCGTGAAAGTAAACCAACGCGGAAGGTTTTAATTACAATAAATAAAATTGATATCACAAAGAAACTGATCAATTAACTCAATAATTAATGTCTGTGGATTTCAAACCATTCAACCGATTAAACTTCATTGAATACAAAGAATGAAGACTCAATTCAATCGAGTAATGAATTGAATAAATTAAAAACAGACGAAATATCACGTTGCAGATATTCTTGTCTAATAATAATATCATTGCGATTATAACTGAATCATAATTATTATTACTATTTTTATTTTTATTATTCATATTATAATTATTAATATCATATTATGACTTTATGACTATTATTATTATTATCTCTACAATTATATATGAAACGGTTTAAAGTATACGATTATTATATGGGTCCTGTGGAAACGCCGAACCATTCAACGATTAGATTTTATTTAGGAAAATAATTTTTTCGTTTTTTTTTTCCATTCGTTAGTAGTTTTGTCAAGGAACATTTGTTTCTCGTTTGAATTGTTCTTTTTTTTTTGTTTTTTCATTTGTGTTTCACTATTCATCATCTGATAAGAAGAACAAGGAAATTTCATTCTTTGTTCTCAGCAGAAATCATGAACTTGTCATTCCTCGAGAGGGCCAATTTATTTATCCGTTTTTTCCAAAAAAGTTCTCGTGCTTTTCTTCGTCTTTTGTTTAATTTTTTTTTCTGTCGAAGAAGTACTTGAGACTCGTTTTAATAATACAAAAAACTGCCTCAAGTTTTGGGAATAGTATCACACATACACACAATGTTTATTGCTTATGCACCAAAGTTCCTCTTTTATGTGCGTTAAATGTATAATTTTTTTTTTATTTTATTCTATTTTTTGTCCGTGGTGCAAGATAACGACACTGTAAAACCTCAGACTTCCCCCATATAGATTAAACTTGTGAAACGTGACTGGTTGATTGTAAAGTCAACAATGCAATACATTATCGATAGGTTTTGCAGTGACACTCTGTTCCTTCGTTTTTTTCTTTTCTCTTTTTTTTTACCATCTTTTTTTTCTTTCAAATGTTGGATGTTTATATGTCGGTGTAATTTGTTATTGTTCTTATTTCTCTCTCTTTCTCAGTTTTATTCCTTGTAGTATCAATGCAATGTTGTACATATTCCGCTTTGAAATAGTCGTTTTATTATACGACACAATTGTGACAGTCCCCATATATTTAATTCAAATATCATTTGAATTAATTTCTTAATGTGTACAGATTAAATGAAACAATAATAGAAAAAAAGAAAAAGAAAGAAAAGAAAGAGAAAGAAACAAACATATATGAGAGACTCTATATTTGTACAGGAAAATAGACGCTTAAACAAAGATCTTTTATACATAATACATATTTATATATATAGAAAAATACAAATGAAAATCATCACTTGACTGCTATTGTAAAATTATTATTGGTGCATACTTGAAAAGACGAAAGAAAAAATTCAATCTATTTCTGTTGTATTATTGTTCTTGTTGCACGGTAGAGTAAGAAAGAAACGGAAGGAGTGAATTAAAATTACAGATATTCGCATGTATAGAATTAAAAGAAAAAGAAAAAGAAATGGACCAATAGTCAAAGAGAACACATTGAAATGTAAAATCCGTTAATGGGCGCGTCTAGTCATTAATAATTGAATGACATACGCAAAATTAATTGCATTACTCAACACACAATTGGAAGATATGGAACGGAGAAAACACGTGAGATAGAACAAAATGAAAATAGGCGATTTGATACATAGACAATTTTTTTGCGAACAATTGTAAAATAATATTCATGATGTAAAGGCAGATTCATATATGCATATAGTATATATCATATTAGAATTTATCATAATTATTGATAAATAGGGCGCTAATATAATGTATCTTAATATTAGTCACATTCTATTGAGGGCTCATGTTAATACGCGTCCACTTGGTGCCTTAAGACAGAAAAAAAAAGGAGGTTTTATTTTTTCTCATTACACATTCACACATCATTCAATTTCATTTTACTGTCATTTCGGCACCAATGCTAAGAATTAAATTTGAAAATAGTACATAGAACAATCTCACAATCAACGAGATTCAATTTTTCTTTTCATTTTTTATTTTCCTAACAATTTTTCGTCTAAATGACATACTACTACATATCAATATTCGTGTTTGCGAATTCTTTCCCCGACCCAAACATAATGAGAAAGTATATGTATTGAGATTCCATTTGAATAATTGAGGAGAACATATTAATAGTAATTGTGCACATAGTGTATTGAAAAATAGTTTATTCCATTCTCTTCTCTTTCGTATGAATACGGACGAAGTTTCATTCTCGAACAAAAATTTAAGATAGCAGACCATTAGATTAAGAATTGAATGCCCATAAGAAAAAAAATGGTGGTAATCTCTTTGTATTATCAATTCTTCTATTTTCTAAACAATCAAAATTCATACGAGGAAAAATGAAAGAAAAAAAATAATAATCTCAAATCATTTATATTTGTGGAAGATAACTCTCATTCAATAGGGGATTAATTAATAATTGTGGGCCCCCAATATATCAAATCGCAGAATGGAAAATTAATAGAGAAGAAAAACAAAGATTAGTGTTTTGTATAGAAGGTGTGGTCACGCGCGTTCAGTACAAATTAATTGCTCTAAACAGAAACAAAATTTATTCGATTACTTTTCTTCTATCTTTTCCCTTTCTATATTTGATTTCAACTGTATTGTTGAGTTCTTCAACATTCATTCACAAGAGAGAATATAAATAAGTCGTATGCTAAACGTTGTAATAATTACGCAAGACAACAAGACAAAGAACGAAACAGTGACACGATCACGTTCAATTCCTAATCAAAAATCCTGCCATACCGTGTCTTCCAAGACAGAGAGACTTTGAAAAAAAAAAGAAGAAAAAAAACGCAAAAAAATGTAAATTAGTTTAATAATATTTATGTACCTTTAACCCATAAGTTAAATTATTACATTTCCCATGCGCTACCTTCACAAACACATACACACCCATCACCTCTCCCAATTGACAATGAGACTCATAAATAAATTAGTCTCAAATTCAAGCATCTGATCATCCATCCTCATAAAAAAGTAGAAGAGAAATTGCTGGAATTCTTATGCTTTCCAGTCCTCCTCTAATTCCACACACCGCATACATTACACTAATTTAGTATTGCCGCTGAGTATTACAACTAGTCACATAAGCCAAAAGTTTGTTACTCTCACAGAAGTTTTTTTTTTTTCGTTTTTTTTTTTTCAGTTTTGTAATAAAGGGAAATATGTGAAATTCTTATTGTCTTTTATTTGATCACCACAACTTTCTTTGAATTTAATTATATAAATATATATTGCAATTATGTCTTGTATGAGCGCTTTTATACGAACTCGTGTGACCCTTAAAGGTTATTGCTCGTACCCAATTTTAAATGACTGTGGGTTGTGAATCTTACTGATATACCCACTCGCAGACTTTCTGTTTATTATATTTTAGAATTACCGACTGCCAGCAGATTTATTTGAATGACATAGCAGCTGATGAATTAATGATGATAATGATCAGCAGCAAGAGCAGTTTTATATCCAGTACAATGGTCTCAAAGGCATGAAAATGATTGATTACAGCATAGCAAATTGAATTGAATATAAAATGAATTACCAATAAAAATGAGTTAATGATTGTATGGTCAGTTGATTTCGAAGTAGAGTAATGCATTGTCTTAACGAGGAGTTAAGAATGGAAATGTTGGTTTGCGATTAGTCGCAAATACCACAAGGTTGCAGCTCAACAAAAAATACGGAAGTCAGTTTTCATACATTTTTATTTTTAATCACTGTCCCAATACAGGAGTATGATAAAATTTTATTTTCAAACAATCAACTAAATGCAATCGGGCATGGTGAAGTAGTCAGTAATACTGAGACGCTCGTTATAGACATTGCGCAATTAATACTTGGACAACGGCTGAAGGTAGAAAATCTGCAGCGTAAATAATTACAGTGTGATTTAAATCTTGTTGTATATATTTGATGTCCTTGACGTGTCGATGAATGTCTGTGTGTAAATAAAACATCTCACAAAATAACTTCACTGTGAGTTGAAAAGAACACACCGCCACATTATCAACTATAGTCATTATCACGTTATGGTAAGTTCTGATTGTTCTAATTTATACCATCAAAATGTAATTGATAATTCGATTTTGAAGATCAAAAATGTCTTAATTCCATCACTTGCATAGACACATATATTTCATATCGTCCAATTGTTAATCAACTATAAAGTGATGACTAACTTAGTGTTGCCACTCCTTCACGCGCAATCATTCTCACAGGAACGAAGAAGGAAAACGATTCATTTTATCCACAATGATTAACAAAATACATCAACGTCAATGATTGATGGACGCGCACAAATTCTCTAGCAACTGCACGTGTTCAGATAGACTGCGAGCTTGTTGCGTCAAGTGTTTGTTGTTTAGTTCTGCACAGTGGAGCGGTCTCAAAGGCAACGGAATCGAGGTCAATCGCGTCAACCGGACGTGTCGCAGGAACAGACAGATACATACCAGTCATTAGTGACGCGAATAGCGAGCTCGTGTTATTTTTGTTTGATTCAAATCACTACCATTTATTATTTCACTTTTCATCACGTTTCTTTCCTTTTTATTTTAGAAACAATTCCCATTGAGAGTTATGATCCTGCGACAGAGATTGTGTGATTATTTGTTGATATTTTTCTTCTTCAACATATATTTTGTTAATGCCGAATTAACGCTCCAATGTGAACCAGAAGACAATGGTGAGTCTGGACCAGGTGAACAATTGATTAACTGAAATGAAAATTGTGATTATATTGTGGATTGATCAAAACAAAATGTTATATTCGAATGTAGAATTTGCTGATGCAGAAATTGGTATTACCATTTCACCAGTGATGACACGCGATGTAATACGAGAAATCGGAATATACTGGAACAATTCAAATTTTCGTAATGGTGATGGTTTAATATTGTTCAAACATGATCCATGTGGAGTCCACACTCGAAAACTTTTTGCTTTTATGCCGCAAGCGGCTCATGGATTTAAAAAAACTGGTGAACAAGCAGATTTCATTCCCACTTCCGAATTAACATTTTCGGATCAATGTTTACGTAAGTATAGTTTATACAATTCAGATTTTGATAATAACACATTTAACATTTGAATCAATGTCATTTACGCAGATTATTATGCGGCGTGGGTTCGTGATAATGTCATTAAAAAAATAGCTTGTTTAGCGACACATCCAAACTGGATGGGCAGACGTAGAAAATCATTAGGGCATTTAAAAATGCGAGAAGTATTTATACCGGGTACTCATGACTCTGCAGCGTATGCAAAATTCAGAGACGCCAAAAGTGATAATATCATTGAAAAATACACAATCACACAGGTGAATATGGAATTTGGTTGTTCATTCACTATTAAAAAAATGATTGATGAGAAGTAATGAATATTGAACAATTAGGGAAATTTGCAGCTCAATACTTATGTATTTATATATTCAACTGAATGCATAGTGAACAGCACAATAAATCAAAATGCTTTGTCATTATTTATACAGTACAAAGCTGATCCAAAAATCAACATAATAATTTGATTAATCTTTTAATTTTGTTCACAACTATGATCCACATTTTTAATTCGTAGGATGAGGATATTCTCGCGCAATTAATTTATGGCGCAAGATATCTGGATATACGCGTTGGCCGCTATCCTGACGAAAAAGATATTTTCTGGGGTAATCATGGATTCGTTAAAATAATTCCACTCCAGATTATAATTGATGACGTGAAACGATTCTTGCGAAATACTAATGAAATTGTAATCTTCGACGTCCAAGAATTTCCCCATGGTAAGATATGAAAATTGTTACCTACAACAGTGGAAGTAAAATATATTGTGAAATTTATTCACATCAAATTTCCTTGCTCAGGATTTGAAACGCTTCATCATCATCATCATCTAATAGACTATCTGGAAAAAGAATTTGCCGATTATTTATTGGAACGTCCAGTAAGTGTGTGGAAAACTACACTCGACGAAATTTGGTCAACTGGCAAAAGATTAATTATCGGTTATGATAACGCAACTGTTGTTTTAACAAGAACAAGTCTGTGGCCATACGTTGAACAACAATGGGGTGATGTTCGAACAATAGGAAATCTATACAAGCATTTGAACAAAATTGAAATGCATGCAGCTACCGAAGACCGAAGTTATTCGTAAGAAATATATGGTATACACAGAATTAATTAATCCTATTTTATAACCACATTATTATCTAAAAATAACAGGAGCAATCAATTATCAAAACCAAGAGCGGCAATGGCTGAATTGACACCAACTGTCTTTGACATCATATCAAATTGGTTGGGTGGGCTTCGTAAAATGGCTGATAGAGTTGACATCAATATTACTGAGTGGTATAACAGTAAATGGCATAACACTGCCAATATTGTTGCTGTTGATTTTATCAAGGCTACCGGAATTGTAAATGCGGCAATCAAGTGGAACGATGAGCGTGCTGCCAGACTATAATACATTCACAGGGATTATTGTATAACATTTTAAATAGAGCTAATTTACTATTTACTATGAGGGAACATCTTCTGATTGACATGTAGGATTCATTCATTCTTTTCTTTTTTCTTCTCGAAGTTAATTGATAATTATTTTATTTAGGGCAATGAGAGAATATGAAATTTGAGATCATCAAATAACGAATTCATCTCACTTGAAAGATATATCGATTTTAAATAGCATGCTGATCGTGATTTCCGGCGGATGTATAATATAATAGAAAAATAAATCAAGATAATGAGTGTATATATATGTGCAATGCCAACGTGTATTATCAATTGAAAATATCATGGGATTGTTACTGGTGCTGGGATATCGAAAACTTTTTGAATCAGTTTGAAAAAGATTGTAGCACTGAATATTTCAGTCAAGTCGGAGAAAAATTTCCAACTGTAATAAATAAAACGTTAGTGGAAAGCAAAAGGAAATGATAATGACTTGTGATTACTTATTCATTTTTATCTTCATAAATTCGGTTTTTTGTGATAGTTTAAACCCGTATTCACACAATAGTGGAGATGAAAATAGTCTTGCATGTCCCGAAAATAGAGTTTGTATTCCAGTCGATTATTGTTCAGACATGATGGCTTCATTAATTGATGCAACGTTGCCAATCCATAAATTCAGGCAATCAATTTGTGGATACGTGGGAAAATGTCCTAAAGTTTGTTGCAGTACTCCAAGAGATACGAGAAATTTTCTACCTAGTAATCATCCACGTCCTGTTGGACCACCGCGTGACTGTGGCCGAAGTTTTGTAAAAAGTAGTGTCCCAACGTTGGGTTCATATCCTTTTCTTGCGAGAATTGGATTTATAAGTAAGTCTCATCAATTATTCCGTCTTGTTACAATGAATATTCAATTTCCTAACAGACTCATATGTTTCTCCGCAGATTTACATGATGGAAGTTTGAAATACTCATGCACTGGCACAATTATAAATGAACGAACCATATTAACAACTGCCACGTGCGCTCTGGCCACTGCAAAGGATTATAAATTGTAAATATTTCAAAGGAAAATTCATCTGAATGAATGTTGATGAATTATGAAAAGTAGTATGAAAAATTCATTGCACTCGTTTCAGGCATTCTGTACTGGTTGGCGAATTTGACACTGCTCAAAATCCTGATTGCAATCAATTACTTTGCGGACATTGCACTCGCCCGTATAATATATCTTATGTAGTGAAGCATCCAAACTTTTTACATGAATCATTTGATCGGAATATCGCTCTTATTCGTCTAGTTCAACCCATTATTTTTACGCGTAAGTATTATTCCACAGATAATCACAATCATGGTGATTTTTTTCTTCGCTATTAATTAAGTAAAGTCAATTTCAGTCACAGCCCAACCAATTTGTTATACCGATCAACAATTTCTTTTTGTGGGAAGTACTCCAATGCTTGTTGGTTGGGGTAAATTATCAAGATCTAGAGATTCAACTGAGCAACAATATTTCCCAATGACAATCTTGAACGGACAAGATTGCGGTGAATTTTTAAATCAAGGTTTGAGTGTTGAATTATGTGCAATCGGTCAGGAAGAACCGTGCTCAGGTTTCAGTGGCAGTCCCTTGATTTATTATGATGGACGTGGTAGACACACTGTGGTAATTTCCAAAACATCTCATATTCGAACAATTCGAATCTTTCCGTTTTTTTAAATTATATTTGATGTTTCCAGGTTGGAATGTTATCATATGGGTCTAGTTGTCATTTGAATGACAATTCACCATCTGTTTTCGTCAATATTCAAAAATATGCTACGTGGATATCAGAAAACTCTTGAAATTCATGTTCATAAATTGATCTTATTTTCTCTTTTACCGTCCATAATTGATTATAAAAATATTTTTTCGTAATTTAAGTATGTAGAATTAGAAAATAAAAATATGTGCAACATAACTGAGTCAACGTTCACTTGTGCTTGAATATATTTAAATATTTCCCACGAGTCATCTCTTTAGCCTCTTCAAGACCAAGTTGGTACGCCTGATCATGTAATTTTTTCACTTCAGCAATCAACCCCGTCATTGAAAGATTACCAAGTTCTGCAATACAAAAGATTATGATTATTCATAACACAATTATACACCATTATCATCATTATCAATCCCATTATCTTCAATTCATGAAAAATGAGATCGGGCTTAATGGTATTGGATCTCGTTAGATCCAGTTGAGTTTAAACACATCCAGTATCCAATTCTTTCACAATAAAAATCTAATAGGGTCTAATTAGATCAAGCCGGATCTTTTGATCTACATTCCTTCCAGACATATAATTTAGAAGTCAAATAGTAGAATCACTGACGTTATCTGCACAATATCAATCATTTCAAACCCGTCGCTTGCTTGTAAGTAGTGTCGAATACTTATAACATTATTAATTTGCCTGCTGGTTCCCATGAACACGTAATAAATCATCTTCATGTAATATACATCTTTGATATTGCTTCTGGCATCGGGAAACCACCCCCTTCCCTTTCCAGTAAGTGCGAAGATGGAAATGTTCAAAGAAAGATTCCAATACTCACGATGTAATTGATTGATATCGTCTGGCGTCAACCCACTCAGCCATGGAGACTGCTCGCTAGGCGACAAATTTTGAGCGATAAATTCGTTTACACCTGGAACTTGATAAATTAACGATATGAAATGATTATTATGTTCAATGTAACATATTAGAAGCACTGAATATTTTACTCACTTTGTTCTGGCCATAGGTCGGGTGAAGCTCGATCGAGTTTTTCTAAACTCATCAGATTATCCTCGACGCAACTCAGGTCTGCGAAACAACAGAGATTATTACGAACATAACCTCAAAACAGCGAAACACTGAATACATCCATAATATCCGAAAATTTTTTACAAAAAATTGATTGCAGATAGAAAATAAATAATAATAACAGATGAATAACAATTTGCTTCGATGTCTCAATCAAATTGAATCATTAAGAGTATTTACCTGTTTGATCATTTTCGGACCTTTCCGCTGCCATTTTATTTACGCGCCTTAATACTCGACCGAAAAACGCATGCGTATGAAGATTAATTGTAACAGACCAACCAGATGATGAATTTAAGTCACGAGTTGTCGCATGATTGGTTCATAAATATCGGTCCATTTTACTGCACTAAGATTGGTTTTGAGGTTATGTCACATGATAAAAACTGTGTATAATATAAATGGCGCGTACTTTGAATTTCGAATTCCAAAATAAATTGCGATACCTGCAATTTCACATCAATTCAAGATTGAAATTAACCCTTCAGTACCCAGGTGTTTTTCAGTGTCTCACTTGCGCTGCAGCGATAGACTATAGGTCGAATGTTGTTGCGTGAGAAAAATTTTCATATGCAGGGTACTGAAGGGTTAATGCGTCGTGACAAGACCGTTTATTTATCAATGTGAACGTGAAGGTGGTTGCAATATATAAGAAGTATTGAATCAAAAATATAAAGCCCGTTGATGAATAGAACAAAAGATAAACGCCCCCGGGTGGGCTCGAACCACCAACCTTTCGGTTAACAGCCGAACGCGCTGCCCATTGCGCCACGGAGGCATCGAGGCAGTCGAAGAAACACAACATACTAATAGTAAAGACATTAACAATATGTAAACAATGGTCAAGAGGGTTCCCCATAACTCTGTTTACTTCTGTGTGCTGGAAATAAATACAAATACAGAAGAAGGAAACAGAATTCTCAATAGATCTTGAGGCATCCATCTGTTTACACTTCGGTTTCGTGTGTATGCCTGCATGATTTTACAATTATTTTCACCCAGGTAGTATAAATCAATAGGCACAAATTACATCTTCGTAAACATATCTTCTCCTGCATTTTATTTCTATTCTCTCACAGGATCCTGGAAACCATACTCAACGAACATGAGCTGAATGAATTATCAATCGGGAGATGTAACACATGGTTGAAAAGATTAGTCACAGAATTTAAAAACACCTCCACCATGAACAAAAAAATAGATATTGATAATCAATTGTGGGTGATACTTCCTGTCTGGGTATTGACAATGGAAAGATAACGTGATGATTACAACCAGTGTGAACGAGCTGACTCTTCTGAGCAGATCGGTTGAGAATACGTGTGGATTTTTACATGAAGTTGATGATTCTGATTAATGATGAACATCTGAATTGATAAAAATGACAGAGAATTCATTGAGAGTTGACACGAAATTTATACCTGTGAGGACATAAGTTCATTGACTTTATTTGTATGATAACTAATTAGAATAAACTGTTCAATGAAGGTTATTAGATTTGTCCCTTGTTTGAATTAAGAGAGAATTTTCTTCTTTCAGGGAGACCATGTCTGGATCAAAGGTAATTGTAATAATGATTTCAATATTCCATTGGGATGTAAAATAGTTTCGATTGACAAAACTGGTTATCACGTTCGAGATGATGATGGGAAAGTAAGTATGAAATAAATACGATATTGTATTTCTATCTAAATCTAAGATAAAGAATCTTATCATAAGTGAAGTCATGGATAAGTGAATGAACATCCATGATAATATCAATCATTATCAATAGATTGTAGATCTGTTTCAAGGATTCATCATGGTGTAGTTCTGTTTACTTCTAGGATGAGAAAATTGTTGCAGATCGCATTGTCAAAGCAATGCACCCAACTTCAATATCTGGAGTTGAGGATATGATCAAACTTGGTGATCTCCAAGAATATGCGATATTGAAAAATCTACATATGCGATATGCGAAAGATCTGATTTATGTTGGTGATTCTCTTGTGTTTGGTTATGAGGAAATATCATGAAAAGACACTATAACATTCAATGTCTAATAAAATTGTGAAAAATTTTTTACAGACGTATACTGGAAGTATGCTAGTGGCAATTAATCCTTATAAGGTACTGGATATTTACACACCGAAAGAGATCATCACGTACAGAAAAAAAAATATTGGAATTGAATCACCTCATATTTTCGCAATTGGTGACAATTGTTTCATGCAAATGAAACAATCTGGAAGTAACCAATGCATTGTCATCAGGTTGACAGATCATTGCTTGATTTATTCTTCTGTTTATGATTGAAATAATTGAATGACATCTTTGATTTTTAGTGGTGAGAGTGGCGCTGGAAAGACAGAAAGTACTAAATTAATTCTGCAATATTTAGCAGCAATTAGTGGAGAACATTCTTGGATAGAGCAACAGATCCTCGAAGCGAACCCAATTCTCGAAGGTATTTTAATAATCAAGAATACTTTTGTATTAAAGAATGTGAACATGCATTTATTGATAGAGAAATATTAAATAATACATAAGAACTAAGTGGCACCAACCAATCTGAAGCTCACGTTCATCAACAACCACATTATAATTTTTTTCAGCATTTGGGAATGCTAAAACAGTACGAAATGATAATTCGTCTCGGTTTGGGAAATACATCAGCATAAATTTTAATAAAAATGGAGCAATTGAAGGAGCAAAAATCGATCAATATTTACTAGAGAAATGTCGTCTTGTATCTCAGTCACAAAACGAGAGGAACTATCATATATTTTATGCGATTCTTGCCGGTTTATCAAAAGATGAGAAGAAGAACTTGAATCTGTCTGTCTCAGCAGACTACAAATATTTGTGTACGTCTCCTGAATGTAAGGGAAGAAATGACGCGAAAGAATTCGCAGATGTTCGTGCTGCAATGAAAGTATTAGACTTCAGTGATGATGAATTTTGGAATATAATACAACTCCTCGCATCGATATTACACCTCGGTAATTTGAATTACAAATCAATAACGGTGTCTAACATGGATGCAACTGAAATAATGGAAGACATAACGTTGAAAACGATATCAGAGTTTCTTGGAGTTCAGAATCGTCCGTTGAAGGAAGCTCTTACAAGAAAAACTATTTTTGCTCATGGTGAAAGAGTCGTGAGCAATTTATCAAAGGAACAAGCTATTGAAGTTAGAGATGCATTTGTTAAGGCTGTTTACGGTCATCTATTTATTATGATAGTTGACAAAATAAATACCACAATATTTAAACAGAAAGCTAATACAAAAAGTTCGATTGGAGTACTTGATATATTCGGTTTTGAAAATTTTATTTATAATAGTTTTGAACAACTCTGCATCAATTATGCAAATGAGCATCTCCAACAATTTTTCGTGAAACATATATTCAAAATGGAACAGAATTATTACAATGAAGAAGGAATATCATGGAAACATATCGAATTTATCGACAATCAAGAAATATTAGATCTGATTGGTGTCAAATCACTCAATCTCATGGCATTAATTGATGATGAAAGCAAATTCCCCAAGGTAAATTACATTTGATGACTGCTTCTCTCATTTCAATTGGCTAATTAGTTATTCACACTGATTTTTATAGGGAACAGACGTGACATTGTTAGCAAAAGTGCACCAATTGCACTCTAACAATAAAAATTATCTGAAACCAAAATCAGACACGGTGAAAGCATTCACAATTAAACACTTTGCTGGCACAGTTGAGTATCAAGTTGAAGGTTTTCTTGATAAGAATCGTGACACTTTTTCATCTGATATGAAACAATTGATAGCAATATCATCCAACAAATTCCTTAAAATGATTTTTGATGAAGATTTATCACCCAATGGATCAGAGGGGAAAAAACGATCATCATCATTGTCCTCTGAATTTCGTAATTCGTTGGATTCATTGATGCGAACCTTAGAGAACTGCAATCCATTTTTCATACGATGCATCAAGCCCAATGAAGAACAAATACCATCAGTGATTAATTTCATCACATAATATTAATTTGATGATAGAGAAATACAAATTAAAACTAGAATAAGATTCTATTTTTCAGCTTTTTGACCGGGCTCTATGTTGCCGGCAATTGAGATATTCAGGAATGATGGAAACAGCAAGAATCCGCAGAGCAGGATATCCAATTCGTCACAATTACTTGGGATTTATTGATCGATTTCGGTGTTTGTCCAGAGGCACAACTTCAAAAAATCCTATCGATATAGCAAAAACCATTTGCAATAATTTTCTGGGCTCGAACAATCTTGATTACCAATTTGGTAAAACAAAAATATTCCTCAAAGAAAATCATGATTTTATTCTGGAACAAAAAAGAAGTCAAGTACTTGCGAACAGCATTGTTATTATCCAAAAAAATATTCGCAAATGTATAATGCGAAGAAGGTAGAGAAAAAAGAGCTGTATCTGATCACATAAAATAAATCTAATTATTCGATCATTATTACCACATCAATATCAATTCCAGATACTTGAATATGAAGGCTGCAGCGATAACGATCCAACGCATATGGCGTGGCCATAGCCCAAGGAAACGATATTTGAAAATTAAACACGGTTATCAGAGATTGAAATCTTGTATTCGCTCACGAATTCTCACCCACAAATTCCATCATACACGAAAGATTATCATCAAATTGCAAGTTGGTACTTCATCAAAACATTATGTGCACAATTAAATTTATCAATTGTATCAATCGAAAATAATAATGAAATGAAATTTTATAGACACGGTGTCGTGGTTATCTCGCTCGCATTATTTTCAAGAAGAAATATGAGGTAACAATCTGATATCAATAATATTTTTGCTCTCAACTTAAAAGCATTATTGTGTATTAATGTGTTTTAATTCGCGCGAGCTATCATTTCTTCAGAATCATCATCCATCTTTGTGTGATCTCTTTTTTAATTCTTTTGTATGTTATGAAATGAACAATCATGTTTGTACAGTGGCATGAGAAGAAGCTGAAAGAGATCAAAAAGCTCTTGGCTGATGATGAGAAACAAATGAAAAATGGTGGCAATCCGCATTGGAAAGAAAAAGCACGCACTAATTTTGATGAACGAATAAAGAAACTACGAGAATCATTGCAGAATTTTGATAAAAGAGATGTGGAAAATATCAACGAGGAGTCTGACAGTAATATCGCAACAATCTTTGAGTTTCTGGATACTGAACCTAAGACTCCCATCACGAAAGAGTTGCCTGGTGATTTGTATGCAGTGAGTTATAAAAAATAATACCACAAACTTTATAAGAACAATAGTAAACATGAGTGAAAGGATTTTTTTTTCAATTCAGGATTTATCAGCCAAGGCTGCCAGCCAGGATGGGAGTGATAGGAACAGCATTCTAGAAATTCCAACAGATGATTCGCTAGCTGTGAACATTACAGATAATAATTTTACAAAATTTGCTGCTACATATTTCATCGCGAACGTCACCCCACAATATTCTAGAAAAATTCTGAAACAATCTTTACTTGATTTGCCATTCCCAGCTGATCAATTGGTATTTTTGAATTGAAATAGAATGAATCAATTCTCCACATCAAATGTAATTCGTGAATTAATTATTCGAATGTTTCGTCAGTCTGCTCAAGCACTCTGGATTACGATTTTGCGTTTCATGGGTGATTTATCTGAACCAAAAAATGCAATTGATGGACCCACTAATAAGACTGTCATGTCAACAGTCACTGAAACACTTTCGAGGAGTTTTGCACGATCAAAAGACATTGGAAATTCATTGAAAGATGATAAAAATAGGAGGAAACTGATAAGAATGACATTGAAAAAACAGAATAAACTCCACAGTGAAATCAGGAAAGGTATGAAAAATTTAGACTAAGTATTACTCTCAACATTGCATAATCTATTCAAATATAAACAGCTATCGTCGAGGATGAATTTATAACAGGGACCTATCATACTTGGCTACAATCACGACGTTCGAATTTAGAAAAACTGCATTTCATTATTGGCCATGGAATCCTCCGATCTGAACTACGCGATGAGATTTACTGTCAGATAGTTAAACAGTTGATCAACAATCCAAACAAAGCTTCGCACGCGCGTGGATGGATTTTACTATCACTCTGTATTGGTTGTTTTCCACCAAGTGAACGTTTCATCATTTACCTCCAAGCATTCATTCAATCTGGCCCACCAGGCTATGCGCCATACTGCGATAAGAGATTGACTAGAACATACAAGAATGGTGCCAGAACCCAACCACCAAGTTGGCTTGAATTACAAGCAATCAAAGATAAAAAACCAATTTTCTTGGACGTCACATTTATGGATGGGACTATAAAAAGAATTGAAACCGATTCAGCGAGCATATCAGAAGAAATTGTCAATGCAATTGCTAAAAATATTTCTTTGACAGATACATTTGGCTTTTCAATTTTTATTAGTGTATACGATAAGGTGTTGTCGTTGGGTGCTGGGAGGTAAATATCAGTCATAAAAGATGAGTAATTAGTAGTAGGCAATACAATATTCTGAATATGTCGTGATAATACAATTATTTTTCTTCAGAGAGCACGTAATGGATGCAGTTAGTCAATGTGAACAGTATACTAGAGAACAAGGGCAGCATGAAAAATTAGCGCCTTGGCGACTCTTCTTGCGAAAGGAAATTTTCGCACCTTGGCACGATCCATCATTGGACAGTACAGCGACTAATTTGATCTATCATCAAATAGCACGTGGATTTAAACATGGTGAATACAGATGCAACAGTGAAAAAGACATTGCCATGCTGATAGCGCAACAGCTTTACATTGATAATGAAGCACAGATGTCGATGGAAAATATGAAAAATGCGCTGCCATCTTATATTCCAAATCATTTACTTCAGAGTGCAGGTAACGAAGCGCTCTCGAAGTGGGAGAAACTCATATTGGAAGCCTACAAGAAAAATATAAATGTTAATCAACTTACTCCAGTGATGAAAGCTAAAGAGGACGTCGTTATGTTTGGTAAATTAACTTGGCCCATTCTCTTCTCACGTTTTTATGAAGCGGTAAAGGTATCTGGACCTCAAATGCCTGTGAATAATATTGTCATTGCTGTCAATTGGACGGGAATTTATTTCATCGATGATCAAGAACAGATATTGATCGAAATATCATTCCCTGAAATTACTGAAGCAACTGTTCAGAAGTTTAATGATAAGTTAATGAACAATTTGACCATCACGACTATTCAACGTGAAGAATATGGATTTCAGAGTCTTGACGCTGAAGATTTAATCGCGCTCATTAATTTTCTCATTGATGGGCTCAAAGAAAAGTCCTCTTATGTTGTAGCAACTCAGGATTATGTGACAAGTTCATATAGTGATATGAGCAATGGACAGAAGCATTTATCAATGAATCGTGGAGATCTTGTAAGACTACTGGGATCTTGCAATGGTTATACATTGATGAAATCCGCATGGGGATACGGCGAACATAATGGAAAACAAGGTGAGTTTCCTTCCGAGTGCGTTTATATTCTACCAACAATAGCGAAACCATCGCAAGCGTTGATTGACATATTCAAAACTGATTATACGACGAAAAATACTTTGGCTCGAAAAAGAAATGAACAGTCTGATCGCTTGAAAGTTCATACATTGAAGAAATTTGCCATGGAATTTTTCCGATCTAGTTTTAATGTCACATTGTCAAAAGGTTCCACAATATCGTCAGCTAGAAAAACAGTACCAGAAAATTTGTGGAAGCACACGCGTTTCCCAATGAAAGCACCACTCCTTGCTGCCGTTTTTGAGAATCAAGAATTATCACAATTAGCTGTGGAGATATTTTCGACTATTCTTCGATATATGGGCGATCTTCCATGCAATCGGCAACGTAACGCTACAGAGTATATGAATTCAATTTTCAAACCAGCATTGGAGCATGCTCCCCTGAGAGATGAAGTTTACTGTCAATTAATTCGACAATTAACAGACAATAAAATTCGTTTGAGTGAGGATAGAGGATGGGAGCTTATGTGGTTGGCTTCTGGTGTCATGTCATGTTCGACAACTGTCCATAGAGAAGTTATACAATTTTTAACCACTTCATTGTCAGCATCTATAGCAAACGATTGCCTGTTGCGATTTAATCGAACGACGAAAAATGGTAATAGAAAATATGCGCCATACATTCTTGAAGTAGAAGCAATAAGATTCAAAAGTATGCAAATATTCCATCGTATTTATTTTCCAAATGATACAGACGAAGCTTTTGAAGTACATTCAGCCACAAGAGCGTCTGATTTATGTGAAGAAATAGCTGAACGAATGCAATTGAGAAGTAGCGATGGGTTTAGTTTATTCGTGAAAATAACTGACAAAGTTTTTTCTGTTCCTTATGAATACTTTTTCTTTGATTTCATTCATGAACTTGTAGAATGGACACAACAATCAAATACATTAGCTAAATCATCAGTTGCTCCTCAAATACAATATCAAATATTTTTCATGAAAAAGTTATGGGTCAATGCTTATCCCGGTCGAGATCCCAACGCAGATGAGATATTTTACTTCTATCAAGAATTGCCGAAATTCCTGCGTGGCTATCACAAGTGTAGTAAACAAGAAGCGATTGAATTAGCAGCTCTGATCCATCGAAGTAAATATAGAGATGATAAAGAAGCATTGTCATTGATATCAAATAAAATTCGTGATTACGTACCAGCTGATCTTGTTCACGCTCACAGTCCGAATGATTGGAGAAAATTGATTATCTCTGCTTACAATCAACAATCAGGAATGACTGATACCGATGCAAAATTACAATTCCTTCAGTATATTTATCAATGGCCAACATTCGGTTCAGCATTTTTTGAAGTTAAGCAATCAACTGAAATAGATTTTCCCCAATATCTCATCATCGCTATCAATAAAAATGGAGTGAGTGTAATCCATCCACAAACGAAAGATATTTTAGCAATGTGGAGTTTTTCAGAGTTATCAAATTGGTCATCAGGAAATACATATTTTCATATGACAATTGGTAACTTTATGAATGGTCAGAAAATCCTATGTGAAACAGCGCAAGGATACAAAATGGATGATTTAATATCCTCTTACATATTCTATATGAGATCTACATTGGAAGGAAAAAAAATCGCACACTTGAACTAACATAAGAAAAAAATCGTCAAAACAAAAATAATTTCATGTGGAACTATTATATTCTTTTGTTTATACTGACCGTAATTACATTTGGACTAATAATTTTAGCGTTCTTATAATTATCGAGACTATGAAAGCGTAAGTTGAATCGTTGTAATAAAAATTTATCAATATTTCTTCGTACTACCCCATTACTAAATTTTGATTAGTGATAATGAAGTAGCACTCGATGATTAAATGATTATTTCTCTTCGTATTTGTATTTTTCATATATTTAATCCGTCTCTGGCTCCAATATATATTCCTTGGGTATTGTAGTCTTATAGTCACCAGTCATATGACCACATAGCCCAGATATTATTCCCTGATAATAGTCTTGCGTGGTCACTGTTATGCTGTTGGTGGTTGCAACTACAATCATCGATTGCTTCAGCATTTGTACAATCACTTGATCGTCAGCCATCGTCACCCTGATAAAACAAATATAAAAGTTAGTAATAGAAATTATTAACTCTATTCGATAAGTATATATATTAGTCGAATCAATCACTTACTTTGCGATATAATTAGTTTTCTCATCTTGCGGTAAATATACAATTCCTCCAAGTTCACTATAAAAATCAGCATCAACCCATACAGAAAATCTGCTACTGCTAGGAGATACCATGATCATTTTTTCTCCAATAAATATTTTCATTTCCATCTTGTCATCCTCAGCTCTCACAAAAATTGCAAAATCTTGCAGCAAATGGTTACCCAACGCCAATGTCCAGTTGCTAGATATAACATGTGGAATTCTACCACCATCAACCGTTAGAGTAATTTGAGGGAAAAGTGTACATATCTTCATTCCATCGTATACGTATAAATTTAAGAATGACATCGGGAAACGAGTATTGTCCAACGGGAAGATATATAAATGTTTATCATAATCCGGACCAAAACCTTCAAGTCGTGGAGGGTCTGATTCGATATCGAGTGGGATATTGATCAAGTCATAGCTGCGCAATGGTGATTGGACTCTCAAATCAACAAGGTCATTTTTTGGTGTTGGAAATTTGACTTTGAGCGAAATGGTACCAGGTTTCGTGTACTTGCTCGTATATTCGACGTTTGGTAATGTATAAGCACGGAGTTCATCCTCAAACTCGAAAACTTCTCGCAAAATAAACTCCGGCACCTGTACAAAGCACAAATCAACAAAAAAACTCGGATTAATCGATGAAAAATGAATTTCCTAATCGTATCTAATGACTGAAATGGTTTTTTACCTCTTTATGAGTAATATCGAATGTATATAGCTTCAAAGTTGACGATTGAATAGCTTGATCGATGCAATTAACAGTTCTTGGAACAAGACCAGCTGGATTTTTCATCAACGGATTGTCAATATCAAGTTTGCATGCTTCTGTACCACATTCATCAATGGATACTTTTCTTTGCTCCTTGGACACACTACCCTTGGCTGTTATAATAATCAAAGTTTCATCGTGTGGACATGTTGAAGTTTCCTTACTGTCTGCTTCTGTGTGTACCATAGCGAATGTGAGTTTGCCACTAGTTCCTGCTCTAGAACACGCAATATTGAGAATATCAACTGGTCCAGGTGGATAGGTATAGTCTCCATCGATACAAATCTTGAGATCCTTTTCACCAGGTGTTTTTCGTGTCAGTTGTAATTTCAAAGAGTTTTGATAATGGCCTTTCGACATTTCAATATTGAGATTCATATCCCATGATCTTGCTGTGGTATTCGTTCCAGCAGCGATAGCTTCAAGAGTACCTCGCACATTAATCTTTTTCTGTTTCAACAAATCATATGTTCCAACTGGGTTCTCAAATTCTTCACTGTGTTTTCGGCATGAAATATCTAGACGTGCCGTTGGATGAGCAATACTTGGCTCAAGTTTGGCTATCATTCCACAACTGCCCATTGGTGGTGATAACATAATGTTCCTCATATTCTGACGAACTCCAAGGAAAGTATCGACGAATACACTGTTCCATGAATTTCTTCGATCGAATACAGTAGAACGGAGCCATTCTTTCTTTAAACGAATCGGACTAATTTCATTCTCACAATCAAATATCGTTGTGGTATATAAAAGCCCGAAGTCTTTTGAGTCAACTGTATCCGTGTAAACTTTCTTCGCTTCAGGACCCTTCGAAACAACTTCATGATGATTGCATGTAGGACAGGCTTGTTTCAGTGTATTATTTTCATCTTCTGTGACAGTAGTGATGTCCTTGGCATGCATCCTGATTCCTGATGTTGATACCTGTTTCTTAGCTGGCAACATCGGGAACGAGAGTTCCACTGTGTCACGATTGATTCTCGCGATCAATCTTATTGGAATGGATACATCCATTGCTGTTGATCGTTTAATCGAATGCCAAACATCCATCATTGGATTATAAATAGACATGAAATATTCACCATGGCGCCAGAGTTTCAAATCAACATTTATATTTATTGCTCTCTCAGATGGCGACGAATCCAAGTGCATCTTGATCGACGGAACGAATGGATGCTTTGTACCCATCACTACTGGCAAACCCATTTCACTGACTATTTGTTGTTCGTATATATTTGTGAACATTACTTTTTGTGCTTCAATTCTGGCGTGTGCACCCGTTGACTTCATAAGCTCTATGTAAGCCATATACAATGCATGCACATTATCTTTTGTGTAATGAGTAGCTTTTATAACACGTCCTTTACGTGTCACTACAACATCTACATGCATTTTCTTCTTCGTTGGCATATCGCTTGCTGCTTTTCTGAGAACCTCAAGTACTCGTGGATCATTCAATTCATATTCGAAAAAAGATGTTTGTTCCATAAGTCCCACTAATATCTTCTCAAAACCTTCAAGATGAAGATGGATCTGAAATCATAAACATAATGGATAAGTAGTCGCAGTGATATGAGATGAGGGATAATGAAAATAATTTACGTACACCCATTTCACTGACGGGTTTACGCCCTTGGACAAGCATATATTCAATGTGAATGACTTCGGGGAGTCCAGTCACTTCAGACACTGTTGTAGACCATGTGAATTTTTCTCCATGTCCATAAATATCGTCTGCTGAATCCGCCATGTAAGAAGAAGATAAAGTATAAGGAACTGGTGCATGGAATCTAGTGAAACGCATTATTTTCGTTGTGAGTTCTCTCAATTTGAAGTCACATGGATCGAGCGAATTAGCAAGGCCTTTGATTGTTGTATGATGATAATTGTAGAGATGCTCATTCTTTTCGTAAACCATGAACCAATATATGTGAAGAATATTTGTCATGGAGGGTGCTTGACGAATGAGAATATCATACGCAGCAATTCTGAGTTTCAATGGAACAGTATAGTCAGCCATTATAGGCCAAAGAAGATCGTGCGCAGTGTTGTAGTCATTAGCAATAGCTTTATTAATTGCCCATATTGCTATGAGACGTAAGTGTTCTGGGTTCTCAGACACTGTGAGTTCACCACGGATTATCGGAGCCAGCAGTTCCACAATACCACCCACTTCGACGTTTCTGATTGCGTTCAGATAAGTAACTTTCATCGCATAGGACTCATCATCTGCAGAGATAAACAATGAAATCGTTCAATAATTGTTTTTATCAGTTATAACTAAGAATATAAAAAGAACAAATATTTTTACTCACTGATCAAGTTATCGTAGAAGTGACTCAGGTATCTCTGAAGTGTTGGATTTGTCTTGGGGTTGGGTACATTTTTGAATGTTCTATAAACCATTGATGCGAAGCAAAGGATGCTCGATTGGCGTATTGGCCTTTGTATTTCATTCCCGGTTTTGATTAGTCCTTCCATATCACTGAGAAGTTTTTCATTTGGATTGCGTATGTTCAATGGAAGATGCAACAATATCGCAGTCGTTTCCAAGACGCCGAGTTTCTTATTGAGAATCAGATCTCTGACGAAAATTGTTGAAGCTGTGGTGCCAACTTCGGGAACTATACCAAGGAATATAGATCTAAGAACAGGAAAAGAATGATTTTTGATAAATTAACATGTGGAACTGAAACAACACAAAAATAAAACCTTACTTCATGCTCTTGTCGCGATCTGATGGCGCATTCACATTAATATCTGAATATATTTGATTCAGCGAAGCTGTATCCAAATAACCCAAGTTGTATAATATACGATTAATTGTTTGACCATGCTTGAAATCGGGTTCTTTTGTATCCAAATGATGTTCTTCAAGATAATCCACCGCTTCCCCCAACATTTTCTTTATTATTGTAACTAGGAGATTTTGATTAACCACATGGCGACCGTGCGTAACATCAACCGCCCCAGTATCCAGATAATTGTTTTCAGGTCGTTTGTAACTGAGGTCTTCAGTTATTTCAACACTCTTGAAGTCAACCTCTGGCAATTGGATCTCCGATGATGGCACGATTTTCTCCAATACGAAAGACGCACTGGGAAACAAAATAAATGAATTATTTTACGGTAATATCTAATTTACAATTTGCTTGAATTAAAAGAAAAGGTAAACATACTTATTCAGTACGTAATGTGCTTCAGATCTGCCTTTCAACGGAAAATAATTTGTTCCGCCATGCGCGATGAGTGATTTGATAAGAAGACTATCGCCTTGATGTTCAACATCGAACACACGTCTACTTGCCATGTTGACAGGAGCCTGAAAAAATTCCCATTTCTCCTCAATCAAAATATAAATGAGTCAGAAGATTGAATGGACTATCTGATAAATACCTCACGAGGTAAACTACATTGTTCGGCATCCACATGATCGAACACATGAACGTCATAGTTTGTACAATTGGTTGGGGATCCAAATTTAGTAACGATGAAATTTTTATTGCTATCATCAGTCACTGGCAGTTTAGCATGAACATCATAGCTGGTCCAGCATTCGCCTTGAATTGTTTTCTGGTGGTAACAACCAAAGAGAACATTAAAAATATTATTAATTATTAATATGGGAATAAATGTTCCCGCCAGTCATTACCCACCTCTTTTGCCATGAAATTATGATGTTTGACTGGTAATTGCAGTTTCATATTTGTCGTATCTAATTGTAACATAGTCGCAATAGCCATCTTCATGTTCCTAGACCACCCGGCTTCATTTTCCGGAATTTTAACGCCACGAAGCTATAATGAAAGATAAAAATGAAATTCATCCATCCTATGCAGAAATATCTCATCAATTCAATCAGAATTGCTAATTGGAAAAGCAGCTTCTTATCTTACCTCCCCTTTCTCATTATTAATGATGAGGAATGGCTCTTCAATGACCTTGGCGGCCGTTGGGATTGGAATATTAACATTTGTTGTTTCAAAGTGGGATGCAACTCCATTGTGCATTCCGGTCTTAACATTTTTAAGTGCAACATAGTACGCATGTGGTAGATTTGGATCACTTGGATCATGCTTGATGTGCAATTGTCCAGCAATTGCAAACTGTGAAGCGTATGGTGCGGGCTCAATTATACCGGATTTAACATCGCCATAATACTTGTATATAAGGGTTTTTCCATGTGGGAATTGAGCTACAGAGAAACGAAAAAGTGCAACGTTACTGCATGTATAATCAAACCGGTTCGTTGTGCGGATAAAAGCAAGAAACAAAATTGTGACTCACTGGGAATTCCACTTGCAACCGCAAGGCATGCCAGAAGAACTGAAAAGAGAAGAATAGAATGATGAGACGCAAATGCCAGAACTCAATGGAAACAAAAGTGTAAATCATTTCGGTTTAATCACAGCAATTTTCCAATTACGCGAACAGACTCTTCTATTGCGTTCAATTGATACATCACTCACAATTCTCTGTATCAATCTCATGTATGATACACCAACCCCTCCCGCTGCTTTCACAGTAAGATTATTCTATAACTTACCGGCAGCGAGTTTAAGCCCGCGAGCCATTGCTGAAGACTGATGGTCAAGCATCAAATGCCCAGGCTTTTATATCGGCGCGCTGTACTCAGACATCAAATCATTACAGTCGCATCATCCCAGCAAGAAAGAAAAATCTGAATGTTATTGGATGGATTCAAAACAGAAAATAAATCATGTTCGATGAAGCAAAAAAATGGCACTTTCCAATGATGATAACCCGCAAGCGAGGGTGTCACTTTCTTGCAATCGTTCAAACGATAACCCGCGTCAGAGCATCTACATAATTCCTAACTTTGTTTATCCGAAAAGAAAAGCAAAATGAAAAAAATATAAATTCAGTGCAAATGTGAAACAAAGACAAGACAATAAGTTTAAAAATGTACAACAGAGAATCGTGAATGTCCTTGAAATATGATCATACGATAATGACAACGATAAATGTCCAGTTTTTAAATCAAAGTTTTCCTCATTCTATCGCCACAAACATTTTCCTTCTTCATCCTTGTGAATCGTCATGCGCATCAAATGTTGCATATGTATAACTGAGAGTGTGTTTGAACTTGAGCCATGAGGAAAATTGTCGGCCAAGTTCAATTCAATTGCTCATTGTGCAACAATAACAGTTATGATTAGATCATGCAAGCTCATGTTTATCGCGCAAGACATCAACAAGACGACATGTCACCCAATATTATTGATTTCAACAATCATTTGAATATATCCAGACGATCAAAGGGCCAACGTGAACCACCAAAATCGTGCAGACAAACTGAAAATTCTTTAGAATAATGTCTGACTTGATTATTGTGTACATGACACATGCAGGTCAATAATCTTCTTCATGGTCGATTGAATATAATGCTCATGTATATAAAACAAAGAGAAATACCTGATAACTTTTATAAATAACAAGTAGGGTAGATTCGTCTTTCAATATATGATAGACTGGAAAAACTACAAATGAATATATTTGTGCTAAAAATATATGCAATGAAGTTTTATTGTAAATCTTTCATTCTATCTTTTTGATGTGGAATGCAAAATTGTAATATTCGAATCATTGCTGTTATTAATTGGTATGCGCATGAAGTTTGGAGAGTTGATACAATGCAAACATTGAATATTCATTTGAACTTTCCTTGACAGTGACTATTTGCGGCAACTATCAAAACAAATAATATTGCTATCTCATTTTTAATATAAACTGACAACGAATGATGAGACAAATCGTATTTAATACCAATGGGAACCAATAAATTATGTGGGGATATGTTCAATATCAGATCATATCGGAAATCATCTCATTAAATTCTGAAGATCAATGACCACTTGGTATACTTTTGTTTCAAGCACCTCTTTTATAACGATTAACGTTGGAATCACAATATATATGGTGAATTTAAAACAAAATTGAATGCAGAGAATGTCAGAGTATTTATTATGTCCATGCCATGAATTCTGTCTTGTTTTTCCGCCCACACTTCAACGTGTTATCGAAAAACCATTCATTTATATGATTGTGTTATTAATACCGTGTGTGTCACTACTGTCATACGATAAACTGATACTTTATCAAAATTCCGCATAACTCTGAGTATCCAGTTTCTCTGCGAAGTTACTTCGCTATTTCTCCGCACTCGATATGAAATAGTTTTTCAATTGTTCAAGAGCTTTGCTACGATGAGATATTGTGTTTTTCACTGACTTCGGTAACTCTGCATATGTTTCTGTATATCCATCCGGTTGAAAGATAGGATCCCAGCCAAAGTCACGCGATCCTCTTGGACTAACAATTGTTCCACTCGTTTTGCCCTCAAACAAAATTATCTCATCGTCCGGATTACCGGAAGAATATGCAAAAGTGCATACAGCTTCAGCGCTTTTGTCCTCCCACGATGTTAACATTGACACGAGACCTTCAGGCCCCAATTTTTCCAAAAACCATTTGATGTATGGTCCTGGTAGACCTTTCATTGCATTGAAACAAAGACAAGTATCCTCCACAATGACTGGACCTCGAATAATATCCAATGCTGCTTTGCATTTTGATATACTTATGTCTCGTGATTCGCCTTGATATTCAGGCAGATCAATTTTTTGATTTTTCACCTCACGAGGAAAATTCTTGCCCAATATTGCAATTATTTCTTCCAATTTCTTCGCATTTCCTGTTACGAATACAATTGGTTTTGACATGATCTGTAACAATTAAACATTTTTATTTTTAGATATAGTCAAAACTGTTGCAATCTTTTGTTTATCGTCCACCTTCTCTGATCTGAATTATTTTCATCTTTCCTAGTATACGATTTGTCAATAATTAAAATTAGCATTTCTATGAACTATTAATTCAAAGAATACGCAGTTTCATTCACCAAACATAATATGTCGTCATAAGTGAAGAGTATCAATGAATATAAAGAGTATATGATATTTACTATGAAGACAATGAATAAATATCAAAAGAAAGTATCGAATTTTAATTTCACTTCATTTATTATCCAGTATGGTCAATTATATGGCTCTCAACATTCGCGCGCAATTATAAATTCGCGTAGTTCTAAATGTTCAAAATGGCGTCATGTATGCCGCGCGCTTAGCGGAGATACACTGAAACTTTTAACCTCGTGCGATGAAAACAAATGAATATATATTCAATTTTGTTCAATGTAATGAGCAAAATCTTGATACGACAATCGTAATTTACTTACATAATTGTGAATTAAAGAGGTTGGAATGAAAACAAAGTAACTTTCTGTATTGAAATTGTTGAATTTATAGGTTATATACGCAATTACATAAAAATTTGCACCGCTAACCGTTCATACAATATAAATTCCGTTCTCTGAACGTTGCTGCGAATCATTTTCGATTCGAGACTATCATTCAAGAGCGAAGTGATAAAACTACCCAGATCATGCTAACATTTATAGTCATTTTTCGTCTCCCTTATTTCACATAACATCAATTGTAATTATGTCTTATTAGAATTAAATATAAATTTCTTTTTTCATTAGCACTCAATAAAGATTTAAACGACAATTCTCAATATTTTTCTTGCTCTTTAATATTCAAGAAACAACAGCGTAGTCGATTACGTAGTTGATCAAATGAATATAACCTCAAAATTGCCATTTGTTGTTAAACATTCGTCCACAACGAATTTGAGGACAATAAATGGAAAGAATTATTTTTTGGCGTGAGGACAGCATCGAATGAAGTGAAACAGGTGGAATTTTTTATCGTCATTTCATATATTCAATCAATTATATACTACAATTAATCTCATTTGTGTAATTAAATGTTTTATTTATGTCTTTGTCATATGATAAAACCTTCTGGTGCAGTTTAGGTCAATTTGACATATTTTGTCGCAATTTATTCGCCTGAAGATTGCTAAGGCAGTAGTCAAATTATCAAATCATGAGCAGGCACATAAAAAGTGGACCGAGAGGAAAAGGCCGGGGTGGAGATAATTCGAGGACACGAAGACTATCCAGGAGCACAAATGACGAAGTTCAAAGAGCCATCGAGGGTCTTAAAGATATGCCCGATGATGAATTACAGGAGTTTTTGGATGATGAAGAATTTATGCAGGGTCTCAATGTTGTTGACGCATGGGATGGTGATGAAGAACTTGGAGACGAATATATGTCCAATAGAAATACTGGAGAGAGAGATTACAGACGACATTCTAGGTAGACAAATGTTTCTACCGTTCAAAACTTCAGCATCCATATCGCTTTCATTCATATTTTTTCAAATTTTATTATTCGGATTATTCTCAAGTTTAAAATTATCAATTCATTCTCCATTCTCCCCTCATCTCATCAGCAACAAACGAGATTGATTTTTTCGTTTATTGTACTTCTCGTTAATTTTTACTCTCTGGCAACTTGGTAGAGTGGTGATAGTAAGATTAATTCTAGGGATCGAAACCGTCGTAATCATCGAGGAACATTCCATAATAATCGCGACCACCGCGAACGACAAAAGCGAGAAGACAGGAGACGCGAAGATGCAAGGCGCGATCCTTCGAAAAGTTCAAAGGACATTGAACGTGATAAAATGCGAACAAAACGGGACACAGATAACAAAATTTTGGCGGAAAAAGAAAAAGCTATAAAGCATCTATTGGATTCAGATACAGTTGTGCCACCAGGAACCGAAAGTGAAGCCATCGAGACGGAGAAACAAAATGTGGATCATATGGATGATCATATTCATAGAAATCGGGATCGTCGTAGGAGTTTGGATCGCCACAAAATCAGTCCCGCACGACGTAGGAGCGGGGACAGGATTAGATTAAGCTCATCACATCGTACAAGAAGTCCACATGTGATTACACCGGAGCGTAGAAAAAGCACGGACCGTCAAAGGAAGACATCCTGGGAACGCAAAGCAAGTATTGAACGTCGCGAAAGGAAATCCAGTACAGAACGACGCCGACGTCAGGAGATACGGTGAGGGCCGTTCACGTGCCATTTTATTTCTCATCCAAACCAACATTGATTATTATACTTAACATACTTGTTATTACTATTATCATAATTATGATTCTTAGTATTGATTTTGTATACGAAACATTAAGACTTTGCATTGTATTCATCATTTCATACTATTATATTAGATAACAAACTAGAGACTAGCGTTAGAATAATTCCACAGTGATCTAAGATGGGCGAGCCGTAGAAGTAGATCACGCGAACGTCATAGAAGCCGAAGTCAGGATCGTTTTCGAAAACGTTGGAGCCGTTCTCCAGTTGGAAGACGCGGCAGCCCACGACGCCGTAGTTTGAGCAAATCGCCAAGTCGTCGCAGGAAACGTTCTCCATTCATCAATGAAATCGCCAGGCAGTTCCGGGACGAAGCACTGATGTCAACGACCGTGACAAGTCAAGGATTTATGCAGCAATCAGCACAGCGAATTCAACCGCAACCATCACTTATGCCTGCGCCAATGCATGGACAAGTGCAAATGCCACCACAACATTACATGCAACATCAGGACACATTAGGACCTCCGGCGATTTCAGGACCTAGTGGACCACCAAATCTGCAATTTAATCCTTTCGAAACTCATCCACAAGGACCAACAATGAATTTCGAACCGATGCCATTGCATTCAATGCCTCAGCCTGATTATGCGGCACCTCCTATATCATATAATCCACCCACGAATCCTGTTCAAATGCATCCTCAGGGACGCTCGGGATTCACCCAAGTTAGTGTACGTTCACCTCAGCCTGTTCCGGCACCAACACCCATGGAGCAATCAATGATGTTTAGTCACCCATCACAACAGCAGCAGCAGCTACAATGTCATACACAATTACAAAGTTCACCGTCACCACAACCTGATAGGATCCACTCAGATACTGGACATCATCATACTTTTTCCGATCAACGTGGTGGAAGTGGTATAGTTTCATCGGCGTACAATGGCGCACACAAAACTCGTCGAGATCGTTTGAGGACACCCGAGCCCCCAGTTATCTCGGATTCCAAAGTAAAAACTGCGTCCTATGTGAGATTAATTTTATTTATACATTCTTACATGAAAGTATCTCTATATATTTCTGACGGATGAACACGGAAAAACTAATATGATTATTTGCTATTGATTGATCATTGCAGCCATTTGAAAAGACCAGTTTGTCCAGTCTATTGGAGGCATCTGTGTCAGCTAAAGGTGAGATGAAATTTCATAAAAAATAATTTTGACATCTCGTTTACTTATCTAAGTTTCGGATTATGAATAATTTTCTTTTATCATTGACGGGTTTTCAATGAGTATACTAATGGTCTTTCATTTTTTCATCTTTCAGATACGGGTCATCCGGTTTTATACCCAGGTGAGACGTTAATCCATTATTTCACCTTTTGTTTACATTTTTTAATAGAAGTGAACCCGTGAGATGATATTTGATCGTCTATACATGTCAAGTGACGAGTGGATTAATTACTATAATTTACAAAATTATGGGCATAATGTTATTGCAAAGCTTGGTGCATATTTTCATAACCGGAAATGATACGATATTTTATGTTCTTTGAACTACAGGATTCAAGCCTGAAATACTACGTCATTGTGAGCTGGCATTATGTGATTTACCAGATGAAGATCCACGTTTGAAAATCAAGGGTCGTTTCTTTTTTGATCCGACCAAGAAAGAGCCTACAAATGATGCACCAATAACGGCATCAAACTCAATTTTGCTACAAAAAAATAGAGGCAAGTCACTGTGGGAAGAGGCAACTGCTAAAAAAGATGCAGAACCACTTAAACCCATCGTTGAGACACATCCAAAGTATTGCCAAACTGAATTGGAGGTGGACACTAAGTGCACTCAAACTGAGATTGAAGTGGCTGATTTTTGCGTTCAGGTATGTCCAGGTGAACTTCAGCCATCACCACGTGAAGAAAAACGTCCGATTATGGATCGTTTAGATTGGAATGTACGTGAAACTTATGATTATACACCGAAAATACGTGAGGTCGATGATTTGCGATGGAGTCTCAGTAATTCATCGCAAAAACGTTCTTGGAATCGCGGTATATCACCGTCATCTCAAGAACGTGAGGAACGTCTTCGTTCCCCAGATATACGATCTATTCAAGACCAAGACTCGCGGGATTATCGTCGTGGATCACCAATACGTAATCGTGAACATTTTACTGTTCGCCGTAGCAGCAATCGCGATTTTTCACCACATAATCGATTTTCACCCGATTTTCGGCGTGACTTAAATCATGAGGATGATTATCATGATACTAGAAGTGACCATAGCCGTGCGGATAGTCCAATGATAATTGACGATCATGACGATGAAATTGAGGTAATGGAACCGGAACCATTCCACAGGGAATCAAGTTGGCGCGGTCGAGGAAAATCTTATGGACAATCCAACACACCACATAAAAATAGATCAAACAGAGGCAAACACTCTGGTGGAAGATCGTACCGTGGACGAGGAAGTGGTTATCGTGGAAAATTTTGAATTCATTAACAATTCCACGCGATATGTTATTTTACTTCCACAATAATAACGTACCTAAAATAAATAAACGCAGAAAATATATCAATATTAATTTGGAAAGAAATATATATGTATATATATATGTATTTACGTCTGCGTGTTTGCCACAAAGAATCCATTATGAGTATAAGAGTTGAGCGACGTAATTGAGTGATGTCAAATTTATTGAATATATTGTGAGAATTGATTACTGGAACCAATGAATGAAGTGAAACATTGGTGTGTCATGACATAAATTAAACTTCTAAATTACGCGGTCATAGATCGTGTACAAAAAGGAAGTAATGTAAGAAAACGCATGATTGCCAAAGGTCAAATACACTTTTTACTGCGCATTTGAAAGAGTTAGAATTTGAAATGAGGAATGAATGAAGTGAAAAAGAGAGGAAGATATGGAGTGGCGTGTAAAAATGATAAGATTATCTATGGACCACTATATTATTGTATTCATCGATGTGCCACAAAGAGAAGACTTTTTGTTGTAATAACTTTATTGTTGTTCTCTTTTGTTTTCAACGATGAATTTCCGCACAGTTTGGATGACATTATAGAAGAAAAAAGAAGAATTCCAAGAATTAAAATGTCAAAGGAAATTCAATTTAACTTTTAGTGCTTCAGTGATGAATGTTGCATGATATGGTAAATTGTAATGAGCCACGATAGTAACTTTTCACTCTGTCAACTTCTGCGATAGTGACGTTCGTGCTTACGTCACGCGTGTTTCGCAGAAGCTGATGCATGTGAAAAATTAACTTGAACAATCTATGCAAAGTTTTATCGCAATATTATTCAGATATTGCGTCGAATTTTTTTTCCGCTCCATCGACATCAACAAAATGTTTTATCCTGACATCATTATCATATGATGGAGTTTTTTTGTTTCATTTTTGTGAAACGCAATATGAATTTCCACAACTCTATCATTATTATTTTCTTCCATGTTCCCATACTGTCAAGCAGTGGGCGTGCGTTTTCCCCATTGAATATTGTGATCCGAATACGACACAATTTTCATAAATCCATTCCCTTCAAAAATATGTTTCATTATTTTTCAATCAACTTTTCTCGTCATAGGGCATCGAGCGTGTAATCAGCAGAACAGAATAAATCATACACATTGAGAATCTTAAAAGAAAATAATTAATTCTTTTTATTCGACTCAAATCAAACTTTCCCTCTGTCCAAAAACTCAAAGCAGAGAGCTCCTTTCATATTTTACCGCCGAAAATTCTCACGCATGCGCATTAATCTCGTCTCCCCAAAAAAAAAGGCGCAGTTGGCATCATTGCCAACATGATCAAATCTATGGCGCAAAAACTTTATCAAAATCAAAATCCCACCCCAGCCAACAAAACCCTCATCAAATAACCCCAAAACCTATAAATTAAACATCCAACGATTAAACATAACCTGAAAAAAACATAAAAACAACTAAAATTTCATATACATCTCAACAAATGCCCACAGATCCTTGTCGTCAAGCGAACTACTACAATGTTGTCAGCAATGCTACCATAAAACGCGACGGTGGCGTCCATATCAGGGTCGCGTCAATTTATCCAACTAATTCGCATGGATTTAGCTCCATGTTCGCCCGAGAAAGCGATGCGGTGTGCCCGCGGTTAGGGCGTGCAGTTCCTCGTGTCTCGTGCGCGCTCGTGGCATTTTTTTCGTTAAAAACGACGATACGCAAATTGCACGTACAACAAACACACACAACATCACATCCAATATAACCTATTCAATAAATATTCATCGAAACACAACAGCGCAAACTTCACGCGTGTGTGTCTCAATCTTCAGTGAAAAAAAAAAAGAAACACGAAACGAAAACGAAAAAATATACATGCACATATATGTATACATATATATAAATACATAGAATACATATGTGTATATATATATAGAGAGTAGTGGCGACGTTGTGTGATACCCGCGCGCATTGGTGTGCTGCGAGGGAAGTTCGTCGGACCGTGTCGGCGACGCGGTACACGGGAGGTGAATGTACGACGACGTCGAGCACTGTTGTGTGTGAGTATGTATGTGCGCGTGAGCGACAACAGCAACCCATCCAGCAACAGCAGCAGCAGCATCATCAGTACGGAAGGAAACCCGCCAAACACGTCCAATCACGCACGAAAAAGTACGCGTCGAACGTCAGCTACTTGGAAATTAGTAGCATTAGCAGTTGATGGCGAGACGAGTTAAATAACAGTGTTGGAAACTACGCCAGACCAAGTGCTCCTAAACAAGCTCCAGATACGTGAACAAGTGAAAATTGGAAATAAAGAAAGAAAGTAAACGAGGCTAATATATATATATACATATTTCTGTATATGTATATGTGAAACGTTTCTGCGAAGAGGAAAGGCAAAACAGAGTGAGCGAAGAGTTGTGAAAGGAAATAAAGGGAAAAAAAAACGCAACCCCACAAACGAAAACTCGAATGTATTTATCTACTGCTCACTACCACCAACGGTTTTGTTGTTACTTTGCCGCGGTGCTTTTGACCCTTTGGCGGGCGAGTTCACTGCAGAACAGCCGCGGGGGTGTTGGGTGCCTTCGTGCGTAGCGACGCAAACCGGCACCATCGTCGTTGTCGTTTGTCGTCATCGTCATTATCTTTATTTTTCTCTGTAGTAGAAGAAAAATCGTCATTTCTCTTTCAATTGCAATCTGAAAACGTTGGATATATATTTTCATTGGATAATTGCGCATGTATTTATTACACAAAATTGTGTAAGAAATGAATCAGATGTATGAGATATAAATACATGTGTATTAACACCTGGATTGTAAACGAGATAAAGATTGGAGCATTCAAGTCTAAATAACGAGACGATCAAAAGTATCTGGAACGGTTTTATATATACACATATATATGTATATAAATATATATATATATATGTGTGTGTGTGTGATAATGATGGTGTTATATATATGAAATTGAATTGAAAGAGAAAAAAGGTTTCTTGGTGTATGTGAAACGCGCTCAAGACCCAAAAAGAGACGCGACGATTCCGTGTATATTGTACCACGTGATCGTTGTCAGACTGCACGCAGAGGAGCATGCTCGTGGTGTGGTGTTTTCTCGATGGCCATAACCTGATTTAGTAAAGCTCGCGATCAACCACACATGCGAATACATACACGTAAAAATAAATATAAGGCCACCGCCATTATCAAGGCACAACAATAACAAAACAGAATGGATATTTAAATTGAATGCACGACGAAGTTGTATTGTTGTGAGGTTGGATGAAATTAGGAAAGATTAGCTTTAAATATCTAGACATCCAATGTATTTAAGGAATTAACATGATTTCATGGATTTTGTATGTGCGGTTGTGGGTTGATTCATCGATGGCATTTTGATGAATTGGACAAATAGAGAAAAAGGATCAAGTGGATATTAAGTGTGAAGTAGTACAATTTTGTTCTTTTTCGTGATAACGCCTTGAGGTCGATGCAGGAAAGAATAATTGACACAAAAGTATAGATATTGTAATTAATTGTTGTTTGTGGAATAATCTCATCTTTCTTCATTTTTATTTTATAAATTTTTTTTTCTTTCGTTTTCTCCGACTATTCACTGTTTGTCTTTCCTTTTTCGGGCGCGTCGTGTTGTCCGCCACTGAAATGTCGCCCACCAGTTCCGCTAGCCTTTAATGGAAGTAACTTGAACGATAATATATATATATATATTTATTAATATAAGTGGCGGAGGAATTACAAACGGAAAAAATCCGTGCATTTAATAATTCGTAAACGGTGCACAGGTGTCCACGTGTGAGAAAAGCATTTGAAAGAGGGCAAGATAGAGGGAAAAAAAAAGAGTTTGTGGAATTCCCACGAGTGTCGTTTATATAAATATATATATATACGTCTGTATATGTGTATGTATATGTATTATATATAAATATTTTATTTTATTTTTTTTTTCTGCGTGTTGTGACGGATATCAATTATCGATCCTACTGTGGTGTCGTTGCTATACAGATATGGAAAAAAAAGTGTTTTGAATTTGTGTATTAGTGCGGTGATGAACACAGTGTCGACGTTTATTTACTACACATTTTTTTTTTGTAACGTGATTTATCTTGATAATTAATGTGTGTGGGGTGACGAGAAAAACCAAAAGGAATTTCGTACGTGGGACATCTTTTTAGATTTCAACTTTGACTCAGGTATTTAAATCAAATTTATTTATTACTACTAATGCGAACAAAATTTCCTTTCATTTTAATGTTAATTTATTGATTGGGGGATTATTTTCAGAGATTGAAAGAACAAACAAAAAGTTGTAAATTATTATCCTCCATTTAAATATCACAATTACAGAATTAATCATCTTTTATTGAATTGAGTTGAAACTGTTGCGAATATTGAAGATAAAGGTCTTTTAATATTAACTCGTAGTAGGTTTTCATTGTTATATTCATCATATTTTGGCAATGGAGAAGGAGAAAGTTAAATTTAAAACAAATATCTTTGAATATTCTCTTCGTTTGATGTACATTCTATGGGGGAATGTGAATCAATAAACGCGCCCAATTAGCAACGCAGTGTTTGGCGGGATTGTCGATTGCTCTAATTTCTGAGAAAATAAAAATCTGAATGAATATTAAATGGGCATGTAACTCTGCTGGATGAATTATCATTTCTAACTTCTTACTTTATATCTCTATATTTTTTTTCATGGAATTTGTTATGCTCCAGTGATGATGAGTGTTAGTAATATGCAGATAATAATTGTTAAGAAGAAAATAAAAATAATTTTCTAAGAATATTGAACAGGATGTTAGTGAGAATGAGTAATTGTACTATTTTCATATAACATTGTATGATGAATCATATTTCATTTAGCTTATACGAGAAAAATCATTCTTCACATATTGAACCTAACCTCAAAGTAACTCACGCCATTTTCCGCTTGCATCCATTTCTTTTTTAACTTTACATATATATTTATATCTATATATCAACACAAGATAGAAAATCTCAAAATTATTTTCTGTTTGTTTATCATAAAATCACAGATTAAAATGTGCAATTTCATTCATTAAGATATTTACAGTAACTGTTGTACAAATATCAGTAAAAACAATTTAACATAAATATTCTATGTGCTTGTTTGGAAGAGATTAAATAATTATTTTCAAACAAATAAACAATTGTTTAATATTGAGTTGAGAATATAAACTTGATAATTGAATTTAATCTCACATTTATGTACAATTAGCGATTTATTTAGAACTTTTTGGTGGTAGATTTATTGACAGAGTAATATTGCAATGTGAATTGCAATGGTGTATGAATGTGTGGAGTAATTGGAGGAAAACTTTATTTTAACTGTGTTTACTCTCCTTTAGAAATGATGCAATGAAATGTTTGACAGTAAATAATATTTACTGTGATGTGTTTTTGGATTTGTGGATGGATGATATAAATTAAATTGCATTTCTTTTTTTCTCTTGTGTTTTATTTTCTTGAATTGATATGATTATTTTATTTATTTATTCACTTTATCATTCGCGTATTTGTTGACTTGATTAAACTTCAATAATATTTTCGTTGTCATCGAAATTTTTCTATTCCTCGAACAATATGAAATTATTAACAATTTTATAAATATTCAGAATTATTTTACATTGATTTTGTAATTATCTTCCTTTTTTTTTCGTCATTTTAAGATCTTTCGTATATAATTAAAAAATTAAATTTCATCATATGATATATTGCAATTATTTTTTATAAACACATAAATTCATTCATTCAATATAGTTCGATATTTCGAAGGTAAAATGCCTTGAAAGCATTCGATCACTTGGCAAAATCTGTCCGCCTCTTCTATCGCCGGAAGTCATTTTTTTTTTTTTTTTTTTGAGGACAGGAACGAAAGAGAGAAAAGTAGACAAGAACACAACGACAACGTCGACGACGTTAGTCGGCAAAAGAATTTCAAGATTTGCTTTTCCATTCTCTAAAATTGTCTCTGCCAACGATCGATATCAAAGTTTTGTTTTGTTTTTTTTTTCTCATCCATTTTCTTCTCTTTCACTCTCATTATTCTTCCATTGCTTTTATCTATCATGTGCATTAGAAAATAACTGTTGGGGGGAATGAAAATAAAAAATAAAATAAATAAATTCATCTACATCGAATTGTAAACGATTTCGAGAAAAGACAGAGGGGATTCCCTGATTACTGCAAATGACACGCGCATATAAACCTACGACGTACACAATTATATATATATATATATGAAATATTCTACAGAATTTTTTCGTTATTATCTGGTATTCATACTTCTTTTTTTCTCTTCACAAATGACTAGAGATTTATTTAATCTTACATCGGAATTTATTTATGATCGAGTTACGCGTACCAGTCGATGAACTTTGATCAACCTCGTTCCCCATCATCCACTCAAGATCACCCAAATTCCTTTTTATCTTTAGACCCAAAGACCAAGAATGAAAGAGAAATAAAATAGTGGTAGCCGAAAAAAAAATACAATACCACGTGAAATATAATAAAATAACAAAGTCGTTTAATAAAACAAAAATATATCTGACCAAAACAGAGGAAAAAAAAACGAAAAGGGCGTAAACGAGGTCAACAAAGTTTTAACGTGAGCTTCCGTTAAAAATTCAGGCCGCGCTCGAGTCTTTACGAGGCACTTTCGGGCGTCATGTAAAATATTAAAAAAGAAATAGAAGCGAAGAACAAGCGCAAAAAAAAAGTGCGCAAAGAGATAGAGAGAGGGGTTGAAAAAAACACAACATTCTTTTTCACCTTAATTTTTATTTTTCATTCATTTCATTTTATATTTTCCTTCATCTCTTCCTTTTATTTTTTTCCCCGCTGCTTTCTGCGCCTCTTTTTCCCTCCTACAGTTTTTCTTCTTCAACTTTGCTTTTATCATGTATACATATATACACACACGAGGCAGGGGTTTTGACTGCAGGCGCCCGCATGACACCTGCTGCAAACTCTCGGATATTGGTGGCGGCCGACCGCTGCCTGCCGTCGGGTGCATGTTTAATGAACGCGCGCTTGCAAACGTTCACCATTTGACCAACGACAACGTTCACTACGACCATGGCTTCTATCTTTCTTCAGCTATTGCGTGAACATTGAACATTAAAGATAGAAATTAATTGTTATATAGAGGGTTGAAAAGTCACGAACGACCATCAGTCCAATGATGATGTGAAAAAATGTTGGAAAAAAATAAAAATAAAAATAAAATAACCATACAAAATGTTGATGAATAAATATAAAATATTTATACAATATTAATTAATGTTAAGGTGCTACGGAAATGAAGGAAACCACCTTGCATCGTGGTCGTGTTCGCTCAACTCTTTTATTTCACTCTTTCAACTCTCCCTTCTCTCTCATCTTATTTCACATCGCACGCGGGTTCCAAGCGGAAACGTCAGTGGCTTCTAATAATAAGCGACACGTTCTACACACTGACATCACAGACACACATTAATTCACTTGTATATATAAATACATCTGTATATAATGATTGCACAGGCCCCAGACAAGTTATCTCTGTCTCTTTCTCACCGCACTCGCTCTGTTGACGTGATGGCGATGTTTAGATTTGTGTATGTATGTGTGTAAATGTGTTTGCGCGCGTGTAGACTAGTCGCAGCGTGCATTGAAGAGATCTATGACCCGTTTCGTCACACCGAGCGAGAGAAAAGAGCGCAACTCAAATTCTTTTTCAAATACTTTGCAATATTTTTGTATTCGCGTCAGTTTCGATTGGAATACGAGATGTGACACGTGTACACAGATAGTGATACTTTCGTATGTGTATTTATATGTATTTGGAGATATCGGTAATCATTAGTCACTTAGTGTAGTCAATATCCCACACGGCATTGTCGGCGCACGTTTTTTTCTGTTTTTTTTTTGTTCTGTGTGTCGTTGAGTTATTTTCTGTTTCTTCTGCAGTTATTTATTTATTTACTGTAGTTTTTCATTGCGTTTTGTGTACTGACGATCGTTGTGTTGTGTAAATGTCGTGACGTTAAACGCCCCATTGTAAATATAAGTAAAATAGTGTATGTATGAATTTAATTATTGTTTGTGGTGATATTTTTAAATGAAGACAATTTTTTTTCTTTTTCTGGCTTGATTGACTTTTGTTAGGAAATGAAATATTAACAGATGTTTATTTTTATTTAATTAAAGTTTGTTTCGATGGGTTATTGGTGGATGAATTTATTTTATTAGTGTTGAGGAATTTTTTATTGATAAGAAAATTTTGAGAATTTATAATAAAGTTTGAGAAGTTTTGATAAATTTTTATTTATTTGTACTGAATGATTTAATTAATAGAATAGGAGTTCAATGGATATGATTAGTTATGTACGATTATTAATTGTTATTGTAGGTTATGAGTTAATGAATGTCAGAATTTGTTTCTTCTGTTGAGATTTCACAGTGAACGGAATTTTTAAATTGTAATAAATGAGTGATGGAATTTAAAGTGAATGTTTAAATGATTTGGATGTATTGGAACTTCTTCTTATGACGTTGGTAAAGTATGTGAAATGTGGTATTAAGTCAAATATATTTATTGCAAGAAAGAATTTTCAATTGATGTAACTTAAAGTTACTTGAGTATGAAATGAAATTTTTTTTTCAATAGAGTTGTGTGAAATGAATACACCAAGTTTGTAGAACAAATGTTAACATATTATTTGCGAAACTGTTTTACAATATAGTGACAAGTACGTGTGAAGTAGTTTTAAGACTTTAGACGTATGAGTGTATGTGAAAGGATGAATAAGGTTGAAAAATGTGCGTCCTGTTGAAATAATTGTTTCAGTGTTGCAATGTGTTTGAGTGATGGAGCAATTTGAGGTTGAAAATACTTAACGTTCTGAGGTTCGGTTATGTTAATTGCTAACAAGTCTCAAAATTACATGACTTATTATAACAATGTGTTTGTTTACTCTTTTGTTTACAATTATTCTGTGAACTAAAACAATCAAAATTTTATAATATTCAATTTTACATGTAAAATTAAAAAATTTTTATGACTCGTCACCTCTCTCCTATTTTTAATAGTTTATAAATATAATTTTACATTATACAATCTAAATTATTTAGAACAAAACTGTTCTCAGGAAAAAATATAATATATTAATGAATAAATAAATAAATAAAATAACGTCATAATAATATTCGAAGAATAACAATATATTAAAAATTATAAACTAAAAATATACCAGCGAAGAAATTAATTCGATACATTTAAAACATTGTGGATAACATGCATAAGAATTCCAGCTCAATGTTTCGCCATATTTTTTTTCTTCCATAATAATATACTTGTTTATATATATATATACATATATATATATTATTCTTTATGGCCACACCTGCTTCCTTTTGCTGGTAACCACGGTAAACAACGACACCCCCTTGCTTTTTCACCTGGACAGATTGAAATCGATACACAAGAACAATAATAATAATGATGATGATAATAATACTAATAACCGCAATTAGATATCCTTTGTTTCATTCCATCACTAAAAATATATGTGTGTCATCATCATTCAGCACCACTGCAAGAAAGAAATACTTGAACAGAAATGTATTTAATGTATGTTTAAGAAGACGAGAATGAGATAAAAGGGAGAGTATTTATATATATATATATATAATGAGGAGAGAAAAGGAGAATAAAGGGATGAGAAGAATAAAAGAGAGAGAGGGAGGAACAGTAAAAAAAAAACAAAGAAGAAAAAGAAGAATACGCGTGCCAAAAAGCCGACCAGCTGTCCTGGACAATGGCGGGCCGAGGGCGCACATGCGTAAACATGATCTCTCTAAAAATGTACAGCTGTCCCATCGTCTACAATTTCTCCCCATTTCGCCCACTCACTCCACTATTCAACCCTATATTCACCACTTTTTTTTTTATACTTTATCACACATTCATGTTCTTATAAAATCTTAATCATTAATTTATTCTACAATATATATATATATATTTTTTTTGTATTCCAATTTATTCATTTGATTCACTTTACTTTATTCAATCTGATGCAATGCTCACCTGGACAAACTTAAAATTGATATGCAATGAAAAAAAAAATAAAAAGAAGAAAGAACAACAATAATAATTGTCGTGTAATTGTGAATTGATAAAAAACCACGAGAACTTTTTTATTTTGTCGTTTCAGTGGCATTGTAATGAAGATGTACAGGTGAATTTTGGAACACTGATTATTTTTATCTGATTAAACCATATCCTGTTCTTTTCTTTTTTGTGCTTATCATCATCATTATTATTGTTGTTATTATCATTATTATTATTATATATATTTCTTTTTTATATTAGTGGGTAATACAATTTGAGGACGAGAGTAGTGGATTTTTTTTTCTCGATATTGTATGGCGGTTTTTTGTGTTATATATAATATCGAGGTCAGAATAAAATTGTGAGTATATATATATATATATATTTGAGTGTGTATATAAATATATCTCTTATCATGAGCAATGGCATCGAAATCTAGAACTGGTATTATTCAATGATACAAATTGACGCAGTCACGAAAATATCGAGTTAGCCACCTCTTTTGCAAAATCATAAAATTTATTATTGTTGTTATTATTATTATTTATTATGATGTATAATTTTTTTTCTTGTATTATTTTCTTCACTTCTTTCACATTGTTATGGTTAGGATAATTGATTGTTAAAAATAGTGAAGGGGGAAAAAAAAATAATATGAAATATTGGGGAATTTTGTGTATTGAAATAAATTATTGGTAAATTAAAATTGAATATTCATATGATATATAAAAATAAATGATGATGGAATTGCAAAAGAAAATGAGAATATATTTTGTTGAGTGTAAATGACGTGTTGAATAGTGTGATTGGGTAGAAGCACGGAAAGAAGACACCGAAAGATTATCCGTTCACTGTGGCGAATATTTAATGTCAGGCGTTCGTGATTTTTGTCATTTATCATTTTATATCTTCTTATCTTATTTCTCAGTTATTTTTGACGTTATTTTTATTATAATTATTGTCATTTATTATTATTTTCTTTTTTTTTTCTTTCTTTCTTTTATTTTTTTTTTGTGTTGTCGACTTTTTCGTTGTTCACTTTGTCTTGGTTGCTGTGAGTGTCTTGATCAATGCTAGTTTACGTCGCTCTTTGCCTGAATTCTTTTTCTTGTACTTCCACTTGCCAAAAAGTCATCTCTGCTTTTCGCTCTTTATTCTAAAGATAGACGGACAGACAGCGAGCATGGTCTTGTCTCTCTTCTCTTCTCTCACTTTTGCTTCTTTTTTTATCATTTAATATATATATATATATATATATATATGTGTATGTATGTATGTATGTATGTATGTATATATTTGTGTATATGCGATGCAACTCGGTTTATCTGCATCGATCTGCGAAGTGACCCAGCTCTATTTCAAGGCATCCCCTGATGCACTTTTACTACAATCACACAATTGTATTTTTGGGGTGGGCTTTTTAACGCACTGACCTTTCACTCATTTTGAATACATTTTTACACGTAAAATGAAGGGAAGTTTTTAAATGAAGATATAAATAATTGTTTTATAGTTTGTGTGTAATTCTATTCATATTTTTTAATTCTGTTGTTGTTTATTATTGTTGCAGATGGTCGATGACGTGAGAACGACAATTATTGCAATTGGCTCATCTCCTGGATTGTGTAAATAATTGCTATTTAGTTCGTATGCAAGCTAAAGCTGATCGTGAGGGGAAAGGTCGTGGTGGGAGGTGGAATCGTCGAAGAAAATTATTTCTACGACGAAGCAAATTGTCAGTTATAAATAATTGTCGGACTTTAATTTTATCATTGATAAAGTTAGATAATAGTTATAAATAAAATAATTTGAATTACGTGGTGGTGAATTTAAGAAAGAGAAAAAAAAATAGTGAGAAGAGAAAGAAAGAGAGAGGGTGGGAAAGGAAAAAAAAGTGGTGACATTTATTTTACGTGTGAGAAGTAGACGTAAAATAATAAGAAGTGAAATAAGTGGGAGAACGTTCAAAGGTGTGGTGGATTTAAGGAGTCCCATGTTGTGAGCCCCCGAGAACTGCCAAAGGCAGGAAAAAAGTGGATCCACCGGCATGGAGTATGGCGGCGCCGGTGGAGGCCGCGGGGGCGTTCAACCACCCTCTGCGGGCGCGCGGGGTATCGCAGGCACCGACACTACCGACGCCGCGTGGCACAAACATGAGCAAATGATCCTCATGGAGTCCTCGAGGCACAAGCAACAATGTGAGTTAAATAAACACTATTTATTCATAAATATATTTGTATTGTGGTTTTAGTTTTTTATTTTTTTATTTTATTGCAATTTATTTCAATTACTTCTTTCGTTTATTACGAATGGTTGTGAACTGTTGCGTGCAACAATGAAATTAGTCAACGTGAATTGCAGGGTTGAAATATTGAAATGCATTGGATGAAGGTTTAGACAGTGGTAAAATGTTATTTAATTTTAATGAAATATTTGCCTAATAATTTGGGGAAGTGATGAGGGGAAACGGAAAAGAAATCGGAATTTTAAAATGTTTCTAATAGAAAATTATCTGAGAATAATTAACTAATTTGTTTAGCTTGTGTTATTATGTTTAACTATGGCTTCATTTTTTTTTTTCTGTTTGGATTGATGTTCAGATATGAATTAATTAACAATAATTTATTCATGGCTCATTTGAAATCAAAGTGGAGTATTTGCAACTCATAATGTAATAACGTGACATCAGCTCATAAAAATAGATTTGAGTTAGAGGTTAATGCAGAAAATATACAATTGAATAATTTGTCTATATTGTGGTAGTGAATTGTTGATTCAATTCATTTCGTTTTTTTTTCTTTCGTTTATTTCATTCTAACTTTCTTTATACAAAGAAATTTTTCTATCTATTTTTGACTAATTCATTTGTTTTTATAATTTATATTGAATTGATTTTACTATTGAAAACAATATGCATAAATCAAAGTCGTGCACTTGTTCATTCGTGTGAAGTTGCATGTTGAAAACAATTTTTCAATTTCAAACTGAATGACAAAGTTTTAATCGCAAAAGTCAGTTTTTAATTTTAGTTGAATAATTCAATGAATCGGAATATTAAAATTCTTTATCTATATTTTTTGTTTCACTTGTTGTACAAAATAGATGAATAAACAGATGTGAAGAAAAAAAAGAAGAAAAGAAAAAGAACAAGGGAAAAATTTGCAAATTAAATTCATTGTCGTTTGAATGAAAATTGTAATTTTACAATTTCGATTAGACAATTTTTATTTCATCTTCTTTTGTACCACTCATCTCTTTCTCTGGGGTCAATAGCTCGAATTTTGTACGGTAGTCTGAATGATTGAGCCCTCGAGAAAATTTAAATGCGACTTGGACCGATGCCTGACCGGCGACTCGTCGACGATTCCAAGACTCTTCTCGGCTTATTTTCGACCTGGCATGTCTCGTCGATAGAGAGAAAGACTATTTTCTATCAGTCATTGAACCCCTTCATCGATTAAACTTTTTTTTTCTCTCTCGTTCTCATCATTTAATCTCAATTCCACTTATTTGCATACCTCACTGTTATCATCAATTATTTCATTCCATTGACAAATAAAGTGATGATAACTAAACACATTTTAGTATTATTCAAACATTTCAATCTTTACAAGAGTCATCATAAAATAAAATTTTATATCTTCATATATTAATGTTGCACATTTTCCCCTATTTTTTATAATAATATTTAGGCTTTACTAATTCCTCACGATATCACTAACAAAATGAACAACAACCTATCAAAATAATTTAAATAATTGATAGAGTAAAATTTCTGTTATATAATTAAGAAAAAGAAAGTAATTGAAAGTCAAAAAACATTAAAAATCCTTTGTCATTTTTATCAATAAATGCAATAATTATTTCTATATTAAAAGAGGGAGGAGAAACATTCTCTGAATAATTGTAATAAATAAAAATGCCTGATTTCGAAGTAGCCAATTCAACGAAATTATTTCCCCCTCTGACATTAACTCCCAAGTCAGAAATAAAAGAATAAAAAAGAAAATTCATATATTTCTCTCTTCATCTTTCATAACATGACTAATGATGATGAACGATCACACACACACACACGCACACACATAAACACCCCATGTTGTATACGATGTGACTAGACACGATAAACGGAGAATCTTTATTTTTCATTCACCTTCTTCACTTCTTCTTTTTTCTTCTTTCTCCTTTTCTTTTTTTTTTCAATTCAAGTCTCATTAATTGCTCGATACCTCGAGTGAGAGTAAAAGAGCAAGATATAGAGGGATGGAAAGGCTGAGCCATTAGCGACACGGCAGGTACTTACGCTGTGAATATTCAAAGGGCGAATTTACTTACCGGCCTTCCAACCCTAAATTATCTTACTCGATAAATATATATATATATATATATACATGTCCGCCTATGCATGTATCGATCAACCCTTTTATGAAGTATTATTCAAGATTAGCTACAAACATTCCATGTTTATTTTTTGTTTCTTTCCACATTTTTTTTCCCCCATTCGCTGTTTATTTATTCATTTTTTTCTTGTTTTCTTCATTCCATCATCATTGAAACTTTTCAGGTAATTTCAAAACTATCCAGACTATAATCCACTTAACTCCTTCCCTTAGTTTTCAACCTACATAACCCAACCCTCCCCTTTTGGGTCGTTTATTTGCTGCATGACAAACAAATTTTGTGTTGCACATATGCATCACATAATATTGGTGGTTTTACGACATGAAATAAGGCAGTATATGTACGTTAGTGTTTCATATATTCAACCCCTGTGTTTATTTATCTGTCTCACTCTATACCTTTTTCTTTATCCACTTGCAACCATGCGTTATATTGCCACCCTCTACCTGCTAATATTTTCTCTCACTTATTCTTCTTGTTTGATCTATCCTTTGTCTCAATGTTTATGTTATCACGTGAACTTTAACCTTTATATGTTTGCTTATGAATTACTATATTTTATTTGTGAAAGTTAACGATAAAATGAGTGTGTCATTGTAGCCATTTATTATTTATCGTTGGATGTGATAGAACAATGTTTGAGGGTGAATTTTTTAAATTTTTGATCGAATTTGAATAATATTATCATGACAAATGGCGATCATAAAATTATTTATTTATTATATTAGTTGAAAAATAATTGAGAATTTTTTTTATAACAAATTATATTCTCTTATCAATTAATTTAATTATTAATCTAATTTATTTCTTCACGGAAAAAATATATTATTGAAAAAATTCTTCACTTTTATATTCTCATTTTGAATTGGTTGTGATTTTGTTTTATGTTTTTTTTTTCTTTTTTTTTTCGGGTAAACAGAAGACCAAAAATGTCACTGTGATAATAAATTATCTACCCCACCCCAATTTTCATTATTATTTCGATATATAAATTCATTTGTATATATATTTTTCGCTGACAAATGAATGGATTTGATACAGTGAAACGAGTTGGTTGGAAATAAAAATTCAAAATGCTTCCAATTTCGAGCGATTCCCATCTCATCCACCCACCCACATACATACACACACACACATATACATACATATGATGCACTCCATCTCCACCCGTCGTAAATAATCCGTGTAACGGATTATTGCGTGGCGGCTGCATGCCTATGGGTCAGAGTGAATGAGAAAGAGAGGGTTGAAAGCGGAAAGGGGGAAAAGAAAAAAAGAATAATAAAACATGAAAAAAAAAAAAAATAGAAAG